>LPNX010102637.1:0-16907 GCA_001517045.1 Pseudotsuga menziesii | reverse complement strand
CTCTGTGTTTCCTTTTTCTTCTTTCTTTCCCTGCAACTGATCTTTGTACATGACCTTTTCATTGAATACTACATCTCTACTCCTAATGATTTTGCAATTTTCAAGTTCCCATAAGTGTTGATGTATTTGTAACTTCGGAATGTATTCATCTATGTATCTTATGTATTGTAACCCGATGTTTATTCCGGGATGTATCTATAATGTAATTAAGTAATATTGTCATGTCTCGATGTTCCGATTGGGAGGATCAATAATGTAAACAATTCATGTCACGTCATAGTGAGTAATCCTCTGATTGTCTAAGGGTTAAAGTCCCTGCAGTTCCAGGGCACTAGGGTTATTAGACTCTCCTAGTAGAGGTCAGCTCTAGTAGGGTTTTAGTCATGTCAGGATTAGTATAAATAGAGAACTGGAGTCTCTATTTATCACACAACTCATCCACACTCAAGTGTAGCGCATAGTTGAGGAAGGAGAAGACACTGGGACTAGTCAAGAAGAAGATTACTACTGTTGGGAGATCACTAACTGTTTTGGGGATTTTACTGTTTTGGTGCTAATTCTATCTCTGAGGAAGTTGCAGGGTTTTCTCCTTTATGGTTTCCCCAAGGAAAAACACTGTGTTCATTGTCTCTTGTGTTTGATTGCTGTACTTTTTATTCTCTCAGTTAAATATCCTAATAATGCTAGCTTAATGTTGAAAAACTAACATGGTATCAGAGCTAACCTGAGAAGAAGACACTGTGCAGCTGCGGGAACTAGGGATTCCTAGTTTGTTGATATTCCTCCACATATTTTCAGCAAAAGTAAGGTGGAATATCTCTCCTCCTTAGGGTGCATCTTTCTATCGAAGCAGAATCCAATTCTGAGGTTTTTCAGTTTTGGACCTGTCACTACTATTGGAAATTAGGGATTTTCACAGAAGAGAAATTTTTTAGTGAGCCTAGGTCTGGATTGATCTCCTCTCCAAAATCGAATTTAGGAACAAATTTCAAGGCATTTGAGTGGACAGAACTCTGAAAAAGCAAAACCCTAATTTGCTCATGCTGCAGAAGATGATGAGCCATCCAAGAAGAGATCCAGATATGAAAGTGAAGATTCTTCAAGCGAGGATGAATATGTTCTGATCTCCACTCTCACAGGTAACATTACTCATGGTAGTGATGATTGGCTTATAGACAGTGGGGCTTCCAAACATATGACTGGATTCAAGGAATCCTTTGTAAGACTGTCAGAACATGAATCACCTCACAAGGTGAAGTTAGGAGATGACTACTAATATCCAAAAAAAGGTAGTGGGGAATATTCATATAAATTAGACTCTAGTAAGTCTCTAAAAATGAAAGAAGTATTGCTTGTTCCAGGACTCAAGAAGAACCTTCTCTCCATATTAGCATTGGATGCAAAAGCAATGAGGGTTGCATTCATAGATGGTCTAGTCAACATGTGGCTAAGAGGTAAGACTATCGATGATGCAGTAGTGATTGGAGAACAAGAAGGAGGGTTGTACAAATTGAAGGGCCATCCAGAACAAGCCTTGGTCCATGACACAGTAGAGCCAAATGAGCTTTGGCATAGAAGGCTTGCACATGTGCATTACAGAGCACTACCTATTGCAAGCAAAGCTATTGAAGGTATTCTATAATTTCAAGCAAAACATGATGGTGTATACAAAGGATGTGCGAAAGGAAAGAATACAAAGAAGACATTTCCTAGGAGCGAAAGCAAAGCCAAAGACATACTAGAAATCATCCACTCTGATGTATGCAGTCCTATGTCATCAAACTCACTAAGCGAGTATGCATACTATCTTTCCTTTATTGATGATTTTTCTAGGAAGACATGGGTTTACTTCATGAAGAACAAAGATGAAGTATTTAGTAAGTTCAAGGAATTCAAAGCCTTGATCGAGAACCATACTTAAAAGAAGATTAAGACTTTTCAATCAGATAATGGTGGAGAATTCACTTTGAATGAATTCAGAGAGCTATGCAAAGAATCGGGGATTAAGAGGGAGTTGTCCACTCTTTATAATCCACAACAGAATTGGATTGTGGAATAGAAGAATAGAACTATCATGGAAGCTGCAAGAGCCATGCTTTATGATCAATATATTCCTATGCATCTTTGGGCGGAAGCTGCCAGAATAGCGGTGTATGTACAGAACCATACTCCACATAGAGTACTCGAGAACAAGACTCCTGAAGAAGTCTTCTCTGGCAAGAAACCAGAACTAAGCCATCTCAGAATATTCGGCTGTCCTGTGTACATACACATTCCAAAAGAGAAGAGAACAAAATTAGATCCTTCAGGAAAGAAGGGTGTATTTTTGGGATACTCTGAAAGCTTGAAGGCTTACAGAATATATTTCCTAGGATACAAGAAGATTGACATCAGCAGGGATGTGATAGTTGAAGAAGACACGGCTTACAACAAATCCAGAAAGAGACCTGCTGAAGAACCTGAAGAAGAAGAAGTAGAAGCACCTAGAATTCATGATACAACCATGAATGAAGAAGCTCAAGAAGAAGATAGAGAATTTGAAGAACCACAAAGACCTATAGATCCACCTCTAGAGAAGAATCCTCATAAGAGGAAACCTGCTTGGGTACGAGAACTTATCCAAGGTGTGGAAAGATATGGAGATCCGAAAGACAATCACAAAGAAAGAAAGAGAACCAGATCCTGTTCCAAGTATGTAGCTTTACTATGTGATTTCATTGATAAAGAACCTTCCAGTTATGAAGAAGCGACATAATGGAAAGAATGGAAGGATGTTATGATCAAAGAGTACCAATCGATCATGAAGAATGATGTCTGGGATGTTGTCCCAAGACCAGACGGGAAGTCAATTGTAACTTCCAAATGGATCTACAAGATCAAGCATGCTGCAGATGGTAGCATTGAAAAATATAAGGCAAGATTTGTAGCTCGGGGTTTCTCTCAGAAAGAAGGAATAGACTATGAAGAAACCTTTGCACCTGTAGCTAGATACACTTCCATCAGATCAACACTTGCTTTGGCTACAGTGATGAAATGGAAGATACACCAGATGGATGTCAAGACTGCTTTCTTGAATGGTATAGTGGAAGAGGAAGTGTATGTAGAACAACCACTAAGTTTTGAGACACATGACAAGAAGTCTCATGTGTGCAGATTGAAGAAAGCCTTGTACAGTTTGAAACAGGCACCCAGGACCTGGTACGGCAAAATTGACAGCTTTCTATCCAATTTGGGCTTTACCAAGAGTAAAGTAGATTCCAACCTTTACTACAAGGTTGAGGATGGAAACCCAGTGATGCTTCTACTATATGTAGATGATCTATTTGTAACAGGTATGCATGGGTTGATTGTTGATACGAAGAGAAAGATTGTTTCTAAGTTCAAGATGAAGGACTTGAGTATGATGCATTACTTTCTAGGTATGGAGGTGTGGCAGAGTACAAATGGAATCTTCCTTGGACAAGGGAAGTATGCAGTAGAGATCCTGAAGAGGTTTGGGATGATGGACTCCAAGGCTATAGCCATATCAATGGCATTGAACCTAAATATATTGAGTGATGCTTTATCAGAATCAGTTGATGCTACGATGTATCATCAGATGATTGGGTCATTGATGTATCTGATGAACACAAGACCAGATATTTGCTTTGATGTGAACACCTTGAGCCAATTCCTGATAGATCCAAGACATGTTTGCTTGACTACTGCAAATCATATTTTGAGGTACCTAAAGGGTACAGTTGATTATGCGCTTAAGTACGATGCAAATCAAAAGATTAACCTGGAGGGTTATGTTGATTCAGATTGGGCAGGCAGCTCCATTGATAGGAAGAGCACTTCAGGATGTTGCTTCAGTATGGGATCAGGTGTGATCTCTTGGTTTAGCAAGAAGCAATCCTGTGTGGCACTGAGTACAGCTGAAGCAGAGTATGTCGCAGCTTGTTTAGCTAGTTGTGAGGCAGTATGGCTATGGAATCTATTATCTAATTTATTTTATCTCTAGTTGGATGCTACTTGTATACATTGTGACAACCAAAGTTTCATGAAGTTGTCAGAGAATCTAGTGTTCCATGACAAGTCGAAGCATATCGAGATCAAGTACCACTATATCATGGATATGGTGCAGAGAGAAGCAGTGAAGCTCTAGTATGTTGTGACGGAGGAACAAATAGCTGATGTATTTATGAATCCATTGGCTAGGGTGAATTTTGAGTACTTCAGGGAGAATCTTGGTGTTCTCCAGATCAAGATTTCCTCCGAGGGAAAGTGATGAGTCCCATAACCATTCTGAGATGGTGAGAGGATTGGTTCCTTCCATGGTTAGATGTAAGGGCTGAGCCATTCTATCATGGTGAGAGGATTGGTTCCTTCCATGCAAGATATTGTTGGTGCTTAGGGCAGACCCGGGTTCTTATACTTTTATTTACCAACCAACAAAGAGACCCACAGTGTTGGCCCTTTCTGCAACAACCTGCGAACAAGTTGCAGTCTCACCTGAAACAGCTATGGGGTGCCACAGAATCAGGTTTCTGCAGGAAAAAGAGGGATATTACTGTATCCTTAGTCTTAACAAAGAATAATTATGCAATACAGAGCTTCGACATTCACTTAAATAGATTCACAGTTTAGATAAAAGATAGTTACTTGCTTAACCCTTAACTAGGAATTCACAGCGAAGTTAATACTTAACAGTTTATCTTACTTTATCATTCATCTACTTATCAAATGCATAAAACATAACAGCACAAAACAAAAAGGAACCACCACAACAAAAGATATACGTGGTTCACCCCCAGTGTAGGGGTTACATCCACAGAACTGTGTTTATATTCAACTCTTTACAAACAACATAGTTCTGATCTGCGCACTCAGCTGCAGATCTCTGCACATTCAGCTATAGATCTTCTCAACAACCCAAAACTGTGCACTAAGCTGCAGATCCTTTCTTCTAAAACCCTCTGCGCACTCAGGTGCAGAGGTCATCCACGCACTCAGCTGGGACTTAACCTTAAACCCAAAAACCCTCTGTGCACTCAGCTGTAGAGGTCATCCACACACTCAGCTGGGACTTAATCTTAAACCTAAAAAATAGGCCTTAGATTCTTCGCATCAAATTATCATCATACAAAACCCTTCGAAAAAGATCTTTTCTTTTTTACATAAGTGCCTATTTATACAAGTGCACTATTACAATACCATGTGTTTAAACCATGGGCTTAAAAACCATGGGTTTAAACCATGGGTTATTTACAAAAAGAGGAGCTTTGATTCAACCCCAAAAACCCTAAGACTATTTTGGACCGTAACTCCACTTACAATCTTCACACCAAAACCGCGAAGTTGCCAAAATTAAGGACCTTCAAAGTCTGTGCCCCAACAGGCCCCTAAGACTCACCAGTGTCCCATCCTGGGACACTCTGCTACTTTTCTGGTGGGAGAATCTTGTTGGTGAAGATAGTGAGCTGCTTTTTGAGGTTGTGCATGATATCTTCAGCTACTTGCTCCTTCTCCACTATCTCCTGCAATGTTGCTGCAAATGCTTCGCTAGCCTTTTCCTGTGCGAATGCATCATACTCCTTCAAGACTTTGAGATGGTTGTCCACAGCAGTGCTCAACTCCAAGGCCTCGTTAATGAGAGTCTACATAGAGCTCACTACCAGTGTTTCTTTCCTTCTATAGGACTCAATTTCTTGCTGGAGCTCATTTCTATGCTTCACCTTAAGCATCTTTTGCATATGAAGCAATGTCTTGATTTCTGCCTTTACTGCATCCAGCTCTGTCTGTCGCTGCTTGATGGTTTCTTGTAGCTTTTTTACTTCTAGGTTGTCCTGCAAGTTTGCCCAGGCCTTGACACTTTCATCTAGCAGCTTTGATGCACTGCTCACAAGATCTAATATCTTCGTTGCTGAGGCTTGAATATCTCTGCGGCGATGCTCCCTGACCTCTGGTGGACTCTCAGGAATGATGCGAAGTTGAAGCTCCGTAATCTGGGCCTCATGTTCTACTTTCACCTTCTCTATCAGGCTTCGATACTATTGTGCATAGTCTTTCAGCTTGACTATTCTCTGCTCTGGTTCTTCTTTAGCTTGCATGTTGAAGTCAAGGAGACTTTGACACGCCTCATCCAATACTCGCGCCAGTGCAGCCTGCTTGCTTTCTGCTTCCCTCTTTTTCTGTTCAGCTTCTTCCAACTATGCTGTGAGGCTCTCACTCTGCTTCATGGAATTTTCTAACTGCTTGTGTGAGTATCTATCATGTTCTCGGATCTCGTTTTTTATTTCCAACTGACAAAGATGCAGCTCCAGCATAGACAACTTGGTGTGGTCTATCTCAACTATCATACTCATCTACGATCGAGAGGCTGCATCAGTTATTATGAGGGATGCACTTGGTACTTTTCCTCTATTGTTTCTAGCTAGCCATTGTCTCGTATCTGGCTACACGCCTACTGGGGCACTACTTGCTACAGCGCCAGTCGCTGATCTTTCTGCTAACTCCTCCAGTTCTTCAATTCGCTGCGCTACGCCAGTGAGCGCATCGAGGTGCGTAGCTGCAAACTCTAACCATTTGCTGGTTAATACTTCTATGGAATTCATCAAAGCCTGGTCAAGATATTCAATCGTCAAAGAAGGCTCTTTGACGATATTCTTTCCCTTCGATGCCTTAGCTTTATTTCTGGGCAAAGGCTTCGTAACTTCCTCCACTTCTGGAGACTTGCGCTTATCTGGGTGATTAGGGTCGCAAACTGTCTTTACTGATTCTTCTTCTTCTTCATTAGCTCTGTCATCACCACCATGATCATCTCCTCTTTGCTGTGACTCATCTTGTTCTTCGCTTTCCTCTGGTGGGTCACTCTGCGACGCTTGACTAGGACCTGTACCCACATCTGTCACTGGGGGGACTGGTATGCTGGGTCTTGTTCCTGTTTCCTTCATCCATTCAGCCGGCCACTGCTGAACTACTACAAGGATGTCTTCTGGGGTCACCACGTAAGGTAACTTCTAGCATGCATGTTTATCATCTGCATGGGCCTGGATGTAGACATTGTGCATGTCATCCCTGAAGTTGGCCACTCCTGCATACTAAGAGAATAGCTCATTGCTGAGCCGCGGTGTCTTAAGGATCTCATATGAAATGTTCATGGCGTAAAAGGAAAACATGTATTTTGTCATCTACTGTAAGGCCTTATCCTGCGAGACCCAAAGAGATGCATACCTTGCTGCGCCAGGCATATCCAGAGGCACATCAACAAACTGTGCCTCAGTAGGCTCTCTCCATCCTACCAGTGCAATAAGCACTAACAACCATGAGTAATGAAAGGGTATACCTTTCTTTTGTGCATCGTGGACATCTTCGAGGAATTCCTTAGCAATGTATGGTGCCCAATTGTAATTATAGCCTTCGGCATAGTTTGCAGCAATAATGACAATCGGGGCAGATACTTCATTCGGTCTGCACTTCCGCATTACTTTGCATGCTAGGAGCTCTACAGCAAAGCGAATGTTTTGGTGTCGGATTGTCAAGGTTTGATACCCTCTCTTTCCTTTCTTCAGGCTAAAGCGGTCCTTCATGTGCTGTGCCAGCTTCATATCCTCGTGCTTTCCAATGAATGTAATCCCAAGATCAGGCCCTTCCTTCGGCAAGCCTGTAATCTTATGAATCGGCTATCCATCAATGGCTATTTTTTGGCTTCCTATCCATAGGTGCCCATCATGCACCAACGCCAATAGATGCTTGACCACCATGGTACCCTACGTGCTACGACTGAAGTGGGGGACATTTAGCATCTTTAACAAGCCAGATTGCTCCAAGCTAGCAGCCCATTGTTTCACTTCCAGTAGCATCGTATTGGTCTCCGAATAATGGATAGAGTGCAAGTATTTCCCAGGTGCGAACTATGGAAATTTCCCACGATCATTCGTATCATGGTCTGCGTACATGAGCCGGTCTATTTTCCCTATCATTGTTCCGACCAACTGCACACCTTGTGGCAGCGAAGGGGTGCGTAATGTGAACTTGGATTTCTGCCGAGGTGGTTGGACTCCTAGTCAAACAGGTGGAAGATATGGTGGATTCTGCGGTGCAACATTCTCATCCTCACCAAAGTCTTCGAATTCTCCGGAAGGATTCATCACAGGATCCTCCGGTGTCTTTCCTGATGGCTTGTTCCTTTCTTCATTCCGCTTAGACCGAACTTCTGCCTTATATTTCTTTCTGGTTGATCGTGTCTGCATTGGCTGATTCGGTGCTGGGGAAGTTTCTTTGTGAGGTGCAAATGCAGGTGGGTTGCTCATAAGGTTCTGAATTCTCTCAACAATTCCTGAACTTCATGATCAGCTGACATGGACTGAACTGTAAAACTCAAGAAAATGCATAATGTGAAATTTGCAGGCCTGGGTGTCTTCTTATAGAATCCAATGACCAAATATGCCATAACTATGCATTCAAGACACCAGATATGACCGGATGATGGTAGATCTTGTCCAAATGGTGCTAGATTCCTTAAAATCTCATCATTACAGGCAGTTAATACAGTTAACATACCGGCACCGCCAAATCTGATTTTTTCCAATGGTCGCATTTTAGGCTGCGACACACCTTTCTCCTTTGGCACAACCAGTAACTTTGGCTGCACCACAATAAGGGTCTTCGACACAATATAGACCTTCGACGCATCCTGACACCACGACAGAATTTATTTGACAGCCTCAATGATTCCTGCAACGAGTATCTTATCCAGCTCCATCCTGACTTTTTCTTTTTACTTAGGGTTCAGCCTATAAGGGCACTGCTTCACAGGCTTCGCATAAGGTCTCAAAGGTATTTTTATCACTCCTATATCACCAAGGATACCTTTCATTTCTGAGAATTTCGACGGAAATAAGTCCTGATACTCATGGAGGATTTCAGTCACTTTGCTCACAATTTCTTCATCCCAATAATCTCCAATGGTAGCGTACTTAGGAATTTCTTCTGATCCAATGTTTACTTTCCTTATCTTCAAGGGATGAGTTACTTCAAGTGATTCGAATGCTGGTCCATGTACTTCACAATGTCCTTCTAACTCAGGAACATTAATGTTGCGAGGATCATCATCTTCATCAATGGAGAGGTTATAACATTCTACTGCATTAGCTTCTTGTTCCTTCCAATCAAGTTGGTGCTCGGCTATTTCTTTATCATCAAACATCTTAGTATGGATCACCCTAATAGCTGCGTCCAAAGCAGGGAAATCCTCATTAATAGAAAATGTGAGCACAAAACTATTGATAAGGCTAACCCAACTTACAGTACCATGGCGAAGATCCACCTCCGCATACCAATTCTTTGCTACAGGTTCCAGAGTGTGTACAAACCTACGTACCCATTCTTCACAAGGTACATGCTTCCATGCTTCTTAACACTGCTCCAAATGTTCCTGAGGGCTAGTCTTACCATTAAATCTGCTTCGCACCTCCTGAGGTTGATCCATGAATCTCAGACGAAGAAATTTTTCGCAAGCTCTCCAACTATGAATATACTTTTTATGACCATTCCACCATCTGGCAGCTGCGACTCTGAATACTGAATCTAGAGTCTCCAATTTCTATGAATCTGGTACTTGCTCTGAGAATTGTACAATAAAATATTTTGGGTCTGTCAAGCCATCAAAAGTAGGTAAGATCTTTGGCTGTGAGCCAACCCATCTGATAGACTTAGTAATTCTTGCGCATCGATGTCCATGCAGCTCATAAAGTCTATTCTGCCAATTCTCTAGGCCTTCATCTGAATCAATCATGTAAGAACTGTCACACTGCCAATCCATTATACCTTTAGCAGTAGGGTTAACATAGTCTTCTTCTTTAGCTATGATGTTGTAAATATGATCCAAAACATCCTGATCTTCATTTCTAACTGGCTCTGTATACCTTTCTCCTTGAGAAGGGTCCAATGGTACTATGACTCTCAAGCCTTTTCCTTCAAAAGGCATCTATCTATTCTTAAGGTTGATTACTACATCATTGTATATTTCCCATTAAATTCCTAGCAAGGTTGGATAGGGGTTTCTATCATCAATTATTTCAATGACTTCAAAATCTGCTAAGGTACTGACTCCATCAATGTCCACTGGTACACTAGGGAATATTCCCAAGGGCACAATCTTCTGCTGATTGGCTAATCTCAACTGTATAGGGGACCATTCAAGCGTAGGTTTTCCCATTTGTTCCCATGTCTGCTTAGTTAGGACATTCACTTATGATCCCAGGTCTAAAATGATATCAGTCATGTCATAATCTCCTACCTGAGCATGCAATCTCATTTCTCTTTCAGTCATTCTAACTCTATTTACAGTTTTTCCTCTATCAGAGGTTCGCTAAGGTTCGCAAGACTGAATAACTTTCTGTAACTGATTCAAATCATTTAAATTTCTTAATATCTTCATACAACTCTGTAAAAATGATGTTAGTGTACTTACTTGATCCGGTGAAACTTCTTGAAACTGTAACTACTGTTGATGATGTTGCGAAGTTGCTACTGATGTTCGTGGGTCAGCAAAGTCTTTTTTAGCTTCCATAAATGTTCATTTTTCTCTTCCAGCATCGAAGGCTGGAATTTTCTATGGGGTCTTATGGACCCAAGCCTTGTTAGGTTGTTTCCCTTTATTCTGCACTTGCATTGTAGCTCCACTCCTTGTAACAACGTTAACGGCTGGGACAGGTCTTTTCTCTACAGCAATCATCTGAACATTCTGAGTAGGAGTGCCATTTTTTTCTTGTATCTTGGCTATCAACTGTGGGAATTGCTCAATCACATGATCGACTGCTCTGCAATATCGACATGTCATAGTTGGGTTCTGACAGTCTCTAGATACATGTCCTTCCTGATTACAGTTATAGCAAATAACCTGGCCGCGACCTCTTCTAGGCATACCACCATGACCATGACCTCTGAAATTACCTCGACCTGATGTACTACCAAGGTAACCATATCCATCATTTACCTTTGCATCGAGTTGTACCCTATAAGAATCATAGGTTCTCTCTCTCATGAGGTCAAAGCTATGACATTCATCTTCGTTGTGTGCAACTGACTTACAGAACTTGCAGTAGGGATTTTTAGGTACTTGAACATATCTCTATAGTAGGTAGCAATTTTCAGGTCGATGCTGGCCAGTTGTTCTACAAATCTCACAATATAGGACATTAGGGTTAAATGGGTTTGGTGCACCAGTATTCAAATAATTTCTTAATGCAAGACACTGTTCTTTGTCATGACTTTCTATCTTACATCGTGTGCACCAAACCTCTTCGTGAGTAGCTTTCCCCTTTTTCATGTCACGAAGTTCCAAATCCATTTCTGCTAACTGTGCTTGTATTTGAGCTATTCCATAATTATCTCCAACAGGAGCTGTTTCAAGTTTCATAGAAATTTCCAACGCCTCTTGCTGATCAGCGACCTTCAGTTGCATAAGTGGAGTCCTGATATGAGGCAAGAGTGCTGCAATGAACCATTCTTTATGTTGTTCTAGTCCAATAGTGAAACTAACTTGATCCAACAGAACCTTGAACCTCTGATCAAAGTCCCATACCGATTCACCTCGCTTCTGCTGAATTTCTTTTAGTTCAGTTATAGACCGTGATTCTGATTTAGGCTTCTTGAATTCTTTGATCATTGCTGTTTTAATATCATCCAAGACATAGTTATGAGTACTGGAAAACTTCATAAACCAGGTCAAACCTCAGTCTCTGAAAGAGGTGACCAGCTGCGCTGTTCTTGTATTTTGATCCATAATATTCTTAGCAGTCCAAATAGCTTCTCATAAGAACCAAAACTACTCTGGATCCTCTGATCCAGTTCCTCTAAAGACTAGGAGTTTGATATCATCATTTACATGGGCCATATTGGATCGAGGGGGGCGAGGAGGGGGAGGAGGAGGGTTGGTAACAGGGGGGGGGGGGGACTTACTGAGGTAGACTGACCTACGATAAGACTACTCAGGCTAGGCTTACTTTCAGACTACGAAGGGTTCTCAGGGATAACAGATCTGCGTTGCGGAGTTATAGGAGGGTTTCTAACAAAAGGGGTTTCTTCAAATTCAAACTCTTCTGGGCTTAATGAGGTAAAATCGATATTCTAGCCTAGGGTATAGGATCCAAAAGTTCTCTTGTATTTTTTACCATTGCGAAGCAAACCAATTTGCTCGTCGAAGTCACTTTCACTTTCAAGCATAGGTTAGTAGCAATAAATCTAGCAATCTGATTCGATAAGCAATATGCCTTTCTCAGCCAAGAGCATTTTAATTTTCAGACTTAATGAGTTCAGGTACTTACCGCTTGGTCCTTTGAAAAACTATCGTTCTGCTTCACTGAAAGAAGTATGTGTGTCAACGGCAAACTCTATCACAAATGCTTCAAGGGTTCGCGTTGTCCAGAAGTCAACAGCTCTTGATACCGCGTTGTTCACACTTTTCAACAGCTTAATTCTTTCAGGGGTCTAGGTAGGAGACTGATCTTCTTTGAAGTTTGTCTTTCTTTCCGTCAACCTGGATAACCACTGGTACAATTCTATGTGGATACTACCAAAGAAAATTTCATAAATATCAGAAAAAAAAACGTACCTTTGCAAGAAGTCATCTAAGCTACGACAAGGGTCCTTATTCTCTTGTTCAGCAAATTTCAGATAAGTATCTTTAATCCAGTCACTGATTTCTTTTACTGAGGGCCTCCAAAACATATCCCTCGAGGTATGACATAGATCCCTCTTGAAGCAGATACTGGTTCAACCGGAAATAGAACCAATTTGTTGGCGCTTAGGGTAGACCCGGGTTCTTATACTTTTATTTACCAACCAACAAAGAGACCCACAGTGTTGGCCCTTTCGGCAACAACCTACGAACAGGTTGCAGTCTCACCCGAAACAGCTATGGGGTGTCGCACAATCAGGTTTCTGCAGGAAAAAGAGGGATATTACTGTACCCTTAGTCTTAACAAAGAATAATTATGCAATACAGAGCTCCGACATTCACTTAAATAGCTTCGCAGTTTAGATAAAAGACAGTTACTTCCTTAACCCTTAACTAGGAATTCACAGTAAAGTTAATACTTAACAGTTTATCTTACTTTATCATTCATCTACTTATCAAATGCATAAAACATAACAGCACAAAACAAAAAGGAACCACCACAACACAAGATATACATGGTTCACCCCCAGTGTAGGGGCTACGTCCACAGAACTGCATTTATATTCAACTCTTTACAAACAACATAGTTTTGATCTGTGCACTCAGTTGCAGATCTTCTCAACAACCAAAAACTGTGCACTAAGCTACAGATCCTTTCTTCTAAAACCCTCTGCCCACTCAGCTGCAGAGGTCGTCCACACACTCAGCTGGGACTTAACCTTAAACCCAAAAACCCTCTACGCACTCAGCTGTAGAGGTCGTCCACACACTTAGCTAGGACTTAACCTTAAACCTAAAAAATAGGCCTTAGCTTCTTCGCATCAAATTATCATCATACAAAGCCCTTCGAAAAATCTCTTTTCTCTTTTACATAAGTGCCTACTTATACAAGTGCACTATTACAATACCATGTGTTTAAACCATGGTTTATTTACAAAAATAGGAGCTTCGACTCAACCCCGAAACCCCTAAGACTATTTTGGACCGCAACTCCACTTACAAGCTTCACACCAAAACCGCAGAGTTGCCAAAATTAAGGACCTTCAAAGTCTGCGCCCCAACAGATATGAGTGCTGAGATGAGTAGCCATTCTAACAAGTAGGTGAGATGTAAGGGCAGATCCATTCTATTATGGTGAGAGGATTGATTCCTTCCATGCTAGATATGAGTGTTGGCCATTCTGTCAAGTAGGACAGATGTAAGGGCAATTGCCATTCTTTGAATGGAGTTTCCTGGTGAGGTACCAGGAACACTCAGTCTGGGACTGAGTAGCCATTCTGATGTGATAGAGGGATGTGTTCCCACTTGATCAGATGTAAGGGCTAAACCATTTTGTCATGGATAAAGGATTAAGTTCCTTCCATGTCAAATGTGAGTGTTGTCCATTCCAACGAGCAGGTCGGATGTAAGGGAAACTACCATTCTCTAGGAGAATGGAGGCACCTGGTCAGTTACCAGGTAGCTCAGTCGAGGAGGACTAGGGGCCATTCTGATATGACTGTAGGATTGGTTCCTACAAGATCAGATGTGAGTGCAAGCCCTTCCATCACTATGAGTAGGATGTGTTCCCGCCTGGATGGATGTAAGTGCAGAGCCCTTTCATCACTTTGAGCAAGATGTGTTCCCACCTGGATGATTGTAAGTGCAAAAATATTTCATCATTGTGAGCAGAATGTGTTCCAGCCTGGATGAGAGTCTTTCATCATTGTGAGCAGGATGTGGTTCCGTCCTGGGTGGAAGAACAAAGTTCTTCCATCATTGCAAGTAGGATGTGGTTCCGGCCTGGATGAAAGTGAGAAAATCTTCCATCATTATGAGCAGGATGTGGTTCTGGCCTGGGTGGAAGAACAAGAGTTCTTCCATCATTGTGAGCAGGATGTGGCTCCAGCCTGGATGGAAGTGTAGAACTCTTCCATCATTGTGAGCAGGATGTGTTCCATCCTGGATGGATGTGAGTACTATGCCTTTCTGACGAGTAGGTCAAATATAAGTGCTAAAGAAGACCTACATGGAGGCTAGGCCTACAACCAGCATGAAAAAGGGTTAGCTCTATAGAACTTCCTGTGATGAGAAGAATCATGAGATAGCACCAAGGATGATCCAGATCGAGTGATGATCGAGATCCAGTGATGATAGCCAGTGATGATACAGATCGAGTGATGATCGAAGTCCAGTAATGATGATCCAGCAGTGATGATCGAGATCCAGTGATGATCGAGATCCAGTGATGATAGCCAGTGATGATACAGATCGAGTGATGATCGAAGTCCAGTAATGATGATCCAGCAGTGATGATCCAGATCTAGTGATGATCGAGATCCAGTGATAATAGCCAGTGATGATCCAGATCGAGTGATGATCTAGATCCAGTGATGATGCCTCATGATGATCCAGATCGAGAGATGATACAGATCCAGTGATGATGTCCCATGATGATCTAGATCAAGAGATGATCCAGACTCGATGACTTGAAGATGAAGATGACGAGATGATCCAGTTGATACAGAGAAGAAGACCAGTGCTGAAAATTGTGTCGAAAGAATACCTTCCTAGTTAAGAGGGAGTGTTGATGTATTTGTAACTTTGAAATGTATTCATCTTTGTATCTTATGTATTATAACCCGATGTTTATTTCGGGATGTATCTATAATGTAATTAAGTCATATTGTCATGCCCTGATGTTCTGATAGGGAGGATCAATAATGTAAACAAGTCATGTCAATTCATAGTGAGTAACCCTCCGATTGTCTAAGGGTTAAAGTCCCCGAAGTTCCAGGGCACTAGGGTTATTAGACTCTCCTAGTAGAGGTCGGACCTGGTAGGGTTTTAGTCATGTCGGGATTAGTATAAATAGAGAACTGGAGTCTCTATTTATCACACAACTCATCCACACTCAAGTGTAGCGCATAGTTGAGGAAGGAGAAGACACTGGGGATAGTCAAGAAGAAGATTACTGATGCTGGGAGATCACTTACTGTTTTGGGGATTTTACTATTTTTGTGTTGATTCTATCTCTGAGGAAGTTGCGAGGTTTTCTTTTTTATGGTTTCTCCAAGGAAAAACACTGTGTTCATTATCTCTTGTGTTTGATTGCTGTACTTGTTATTCTCTCAGTTAAAGATCCTAATAATGCTAGCTTAATGTTGAAAAACTAACAATAAGCGATAACCAAAATCATCAACCCCGTATCCAATAATCGTACATTTCTTGGATTTATCCTCAAGCTTTGTTCTATCATCTTTATTAATATGGACAAATGCTTCACAACCAAAAGTTCTCAAAAATGAGTATTTTACCTGTTTGCTTGTCCATGCCTCCTTTGGAATGCCACCATCCAAACCGCTTGAAGGCCCTCTGTTTATTAAATAAGTAGCAGTGTTTACAGAATCAACCCAAAACTGTAAGGGCAACCCTGCATGCAATGTCATACACCTTGCACACTCCATGATCATTTTGTTCATCCTTTCTGACACACCATTTTCTTGTGGTGTTCCAGGGACTGTCTTCTCTCTGTGAATCCTGTTAGAATAATCAACCCATAGTATTTACCCACTTAGACATTATTTCATTTATTTTGTCTTATTTGCCTAGTCCATGAGTCCCACCATGTGCAAGTTGTCAATTGCCTATCCATAGAGGTCAAACTTGCCATTATTGACTCATGGAGCGCTTTGGAAAGTCCTGGGAATCAAATCTGCTTTATTCTTGGCCTCCTAGGCACCCTTCTGCTTTTTCTGCTTTGTTGACTGCTTTTCCAGTTTTTAAAGCACATAAGGAAAGCTAGACTAGGTGAGGTGAACCTGTTTTATTCCCCTTTCATCCTCCACTCTTTCCTCCATGCAAAATCATGTATGAGCTGCCATTTGACCACTCTTTAACTTTCCCATGCACCCTTGCTAATTCGTGGGGTCCTTGATAGATTTGGGATCAGCTTTTTACACCTATGGGGGATTTGCCTATTTTGGGTAAGCCTGCTTTATGCTAGATTTGGATGCTTCCTTATGCATTTGATTTGCTCATGTATTCTATATATTCAGCAGCCTATGTTATTATAGGGTTGGCTATTATACACTCAGTTAATATAATTTTTTGTTACAGCTCCATATTCAGTCTCCATTGTTGATAATTTGCATAATCAATTGTTAATTGCTGTGAGTGAAATTAATCTACTGCAGGCCTAAATTTATACATGGTATCAGAGCCATTGTAGGTTGTTACTCTCCTCCAAAAATTGTTTTGCAGG
>LPNX010102631.1:4203-32359 GCA_001517045.1 Pseudotsuga menziesii | reverse complement strand
TTTTAACATTTTAGGCTAATTTCCAGAATCTGGAAAATAGCAGAAAATTGCAGAAAATCAGTAAAAAAACAGCAAGTACAAAATGGCACGCTTTTCGAGAAAAATCAAAAAATTAAAAAAAATTAAAAATTTTGAGAAATTTTGAAAATTTTGAGAAATTTTGAAAATTTTGAGAAATTTTGAAAATTTTCTGAGTTTTTAATGCATTTCCAGAATTGAGAATTAACAGAAAAAAGTCAAAAATCAGCCCAAAAAACAGCGATCTTGAAATGGCACGCTTTTCGAGAAAAAGTCAAAAAAGTCAAAAAAATTAAAAATTTTGAAATTTTTTTGGAAAATTTCTAATTTTTTAATGAATTTCCAGAATTTAGAATTAATGAAAAATACAGAAAACCAGCAAGCCCAAAAAATAGAAAATTTGCACGTTTTTCGAGAAAACTCGTGCACGTTTTCCAAGGCATAAAGAAGGTTGGATTTAAAAAAGAAAATGAAACTAGATCTTTAAAAATGGACTTTTAGAAAGATGGATCTAGCTTTGAAAAAGTAGATCTAAGGCTAGAAAGCCTAGATCTATCTTAGGAGAAGCCAAGCAAGCTTAAAATAAAGATTTGAATGACTTGATAACTTCTACAAAAGTGGAAAAGAGGTAAGATAGAACCTTGAAAATAGAGATCCACTTGTAGCAATCAAAGTAACCAGTAGAATTGTTTAATCTTTGTTGATGGAAGGAAGGAGAAACCCTGACTGTTGTCTTTCTTTCTTGGATTGAGAAGCGCTTAGGAGAACCTGCAAAACGAAGGAATTAGATGAAAATAACCACCGGTTCATGAAGAAGAGCCTGATCTTTAAGCTTGTCCTTCACCTTTGATGATCTCTGCAAAACCCTTGAAAACAAAATTAAATCCGAACAAAATACTCATAAACTAGATTGTTGGCCCTTCAAGAGTATATATTGAATAATGATTTAATAATTGAAAAAGAGAAGGGTAAGAGAGATATCACCAAAAGACGGTGTGAATCCACAATTCCAATAGCTCATACATAGACCTCCAAAGTCACAACTTTATTCCAATCTTTAAACAAATATTACAATAATTTTGGCAGAGTGTTCATACCCAAAATCTCCATTCCAATAGAGCTGAAAGAGCCTCTATTTAACAAATGAGAGAGTGCTAAAACCCTAAAACCAAAAAACCAACCCTAACCAGCTTAGCCACCTAACAAACAGCCCAGACCTAAACTGGAGAACCGGGAGTGAGGGGAGGCCTCCACCCAGGCAAGGTGCCCCCACTCCAAACCTATGTACTGAAAACAAGCCAAAGATGAGCCCACATGTGTGATGTAGGTAAGCTCAACCTTAGGTCTGGCTGGAGCCTCCATTAGGTTTGGGAAGCCCACTGATGTTGCAAGCTTTAGTCTTCACCTCGATCAAATCACCGGACCAATGAGTGCTCTCCATCTCATCTTTAGCTGGAGATGACATGTTTGATAACTGATAATAAATTAATTGCTCTCTTAATGATGACTGAAGCTGAGTTATGATAACTCCAATCATCATAAGTGTTCCATGAGATGTCATTTAGCCTTTTACTTTACTAAATTTGGATTAATTTGGAGAGTTTTAGTTTTCTCCAAAATAATCATTTTTTTTTAATAAAAATCATTTTTTAATAAAAATCATTTTTTTACTAAAAATCATTTTTTACTCAAAACTGACTTTTTTGAGTAAAAAGGCATTATGTGTCCGATTGCTGATCTGAAAGTTGGTTCTCACTGGATGGCTGATCAAGAATGATTTTTGGCTTAAGGTTAGAGCCTTCAATCACTGAATTCTGATTCTGGCTCACGAACGGGTTTTTTCCATTTAATTTATGGAAAAATTAACCCAAAAAACTTAGGAAAAGTAATAAAAATTAAAAAATAATTTTTCACTGTTCGAAAAAAGATTTTTTCGAAATTTTTTTATGTGTCCAGATGACTTAGGACATGACCATGATCTATCTAAATAATGTCTAGTAGGCTTATAACACTCAGTTGGGCTCTAATAACCCACCAAGGCCCAGAATTCAACATCGGGCATTCCAGCTTTGGAGGAAGCGGGAGAAAACCTCGTCAATTATACTCGGCTAAAGGCAAAGCATAATTTTCAGGGGCAAAAAACTCCCTGGAATACCCTATTTGCAATTCTGCGTCTTAGGAGACCAAACCACTCAAAAATATCCTACTAGCACATTTTATTACAAACCCCATGGGGCCATGGTCAAAATTAAAGTGACTAGCCAATATTGGCTAGACAAGCAGACGGATCAACTGATACACTGGAGTCAGACTTTGAACAAGTCTGTCAATTGGTGGCTCCTCAGGTAACCCAACTATGGTACAAAAAGTTGGATAATAGGCATATTCACCAACATGCCACTTGTCCTCTCCTAACATGAGCACCCTTTCTTATACGACTTGCAAGGATTCTTTGAGTGGTGTGACCGAGAGATGTGTGAACAAAGAGCCTCAAATGCAGAGTGCTCCTCTTCTTAAATGATGCCAAATGTGAGCAAAGGGCCATTTCATTCTTAAACCAAATCAAACTCTTACTAAAAACAACTCCAAAGAAGGTGTGCCCTAGAGAATGGTGCAAAAACTTCTAAAACTATCACCTATGTGATTATTCGCATAGGGTGTAAGGATTTACTCTCACCTATCATTGACTGTTCCCTTAAGGTGTAAGGATTTACTCATCCATCTGGGTTGTAGTGAATGGAATAAATCCTACTTGCACCATATAAACCTTAATCCAAAATGGGATCTCTCTAATAATCCTCCTTTACAGCCCTTTCTTGATGTTTTATTATTCCTTTTAAAATGATTGGTTATTCTTTTCTACAAATTCTACCATGTACACATTAATTGTGTTCTAAACCCAGAATTTAACAACTTGATTCAGTCAATAATCCAGGGTTCAAAGCAACTAGGTCAACAACCATGTAGGAAACAAGTTTCTTCCTCCAATACTGATATTATAGGGTTTTTGCAAGCCTCTTAAGAAAATTATCTAGGCTTACTGAAAATTTACACCAAACAAATTTTTATTTTCCTAATACATGTCCTCTAAAAAAAACATAATCCTTAATGTTTATGGTATTCCAATCCTACAACTGGCTTCCTGTAGGATTAAATATTCAAATCTCTTTTCCCACTCATCCTAAATTTGACTCTTTGCAACCAAAGTTCCCATTCAATTAGCACATCCATGTTTAAGAATCGATCCTGACAAGATCATTGTTTGTTGGTGCAAACATTAATACTAAGGTTCTCACACAGAGGAAGATAACTGTTACTATTGTAGTATATTGCAATGACGTTTTCAGTTCTCCTGGAGGGGAGGAAGGTTTCACCCAAATCACTTCCTAAACCTATGTGAAATGATGGACAGCTAATTAAGGACATTGTAGCCTTAATATGAATTATTTTAACTTTTACAAAGCTTGTGAAAACATACATGTCCATTATATAGGCATTCACATCTGATTGTAACATTAAAAAAATGCAATACACAGTGCTAACTAAACATTATGCATCACACAACATTCATATAACAATACAAAATAAATTTTAAAGAGGGAAACCAAAATATCATTTTATTATCTTCTCTAAAACCAATACATTTAGCTACAAGTACTTCAACCAGTTCCCTTGTATAATTAACAATAGCCAATATCCATGTATACTATAGCTAGAGCAATACTGATAACAATGATTATAATCTCCAACTAAGAAAAACACTCCCAATTTGCAGCTCATCTGGAGATTTAGACCTTCCTAAGTAGTTGATTTTGAACGTGTCAAGATTGCTAAAAATAGGGAGACAAACTACATCCATATCCTTTTGTTAAATTTGGACTGCTAATAACAAGCTGGAAACCATCCTCTATATCAGGCGAATGCAACAATCACTTACTAATGAGATGGATAAAAGGTAGCATCTTTCCCTCTCTACATTCATATTGGCCTTGGAGAAAGTTGATAGGTACATAGATTGTGTAAAGTAATTGGGTACTCACTATATTTGAATCAGGGTTCCTTGTTCACTTTTATGGGAAACTCTCAAGGATGAAGATGAATGAGGATACAAAAAAAGTTTGTTTATCACAAATAAGTGAAATTTTGAGTGAGTGAAAAATTAAGCAACACTCATACATCATTTATTATCCATAAATACATCATTGTCTAAATTAATAATTCCATCCAGGATTGCTAATAAACAAGCTTATGTTAGGGTTTACCAATTAAGGTACTCTCTTATATATGAGAGTTTAGACTTGAGAGTTGTATCTTGGAAATTATCTGATTGTTTTTCTCCTTCAGAATATTCCTTACTATTTATGGAAGAAGCTACCCTTGGACTAAAGTTCATTTGACTGAGCCAGAATGTTCTACACATTTATATGAGATTACAATAATTATCACATACCTAGAACATATTTTCAAGTATTATTAACCCATTAATGTATAACCTATGTGTATGTATGAATTTATCACCATGCAATCATGTCTGTCACATGAAATGATAAGAGTCTTCATAATATGAAAGTATCTAGTTCAAGTATTTTATTGGGATACATTTCAATATATATTAAAACAAAAATAGCAGAGACAACAGATACAGAGCTTCGATGATATATAGAAAGTCTACATGATTGACTGAGCACAACAAAATATAGAAAGGATACATGATTACATTCACATTCTAATATCTATAATGTGTTTTTTCTGAACCACTCTACAATATTAGGATCTAGGTAAAAATCTGCCACCTATTTTGCATGATGACTTGCATTGATTTAGAGGCCAAAGCAAAATCTCTCTAGATGATAGATCTCATTTTCCTCTTGCTCAAATTTTGTCCATTTTTATTGAAACATTTTTTCAAGCTTCTGTTCCTTTTGTTTGTTTATGTGTGAGTATTTTTTGTTTTGATCTTGATAATTGGTTGGGTTAGAGGCTTGACTTAGATTAGGGTTTTAACTTGATTATTTGGATGGTTTGGTTAAATTGGGGCTAGTATCTTTCTAAAGGTTTGCTTTTATTTAGGTAATAATGAAGATGGAAGTGGGGATGTTCATCCATCCTCTGTATACTGGTGTCGCTGATATAATTTGGAGACATACCCTCACATTTCCAAATCTCTGGACTATTAGGAATGCAAGAAACTTAGTCCCATCCTAAGTTTTCCCTAATTTTTTTTTTAGTAATTCCAATAAAGTGTTTGCCGGGGTAAATAAATATGAAGTGTGCCAGGTAAGTTCAAGACAGATCAAGTGTTACTGGGAAATCAGAAAAGGCAAACCCTCTCTTTAGAGATCCCAAAGAATAAGGCTCATGACCTCTTAAGGACTCAACAAATTACCTCATCACAACATAACTCTATCAAGAAACAACATGAAACCTCTACAACTTTCTAAGGAATAGGAATCATGCTTAGAATTTCAAACCAACACCATAAAGGATTATATTTTTATTTACTAAGCACATATCTTGTATCTATTATTAGGAACATTAGCGCATTAGCAGGTTAGGCTCATTACTAACACATTAGGTTATTTAATTTGGAACAACATCAAGACATCTATAAGTTATATTAGGAACATGAATACATTACATCAGGTTATAAAAAGATCAATCTATTCTTTTGATGAGATAAGGAATCTATCCTAGAATGGGTCTATTTCCAATTCTATCTCTGGACTGGCTATTCTACTAGTTCTGGAGGAATATGTGTGTACAACCATGAGAAATAGTTGTTTCTAATAGCTGCAATAATTGTTGAGTAATCTCTCATTTCTCGAGCCATTAACCTGCTATTTTTTCTTTAAGGAAAGGAAATATTATTGAGGCCGATGCTAACATTAAAGTAATTTTCATGTACATATTTTTGTATTATTGTCTTACAAAATAAATATTGATAGGACTATGAATTTAGTTTTCGCATTTATAATGAATCCTTAGATGTCCACACGTAATTTTTTTCGTACTCTTAGTGGGGGTTGCAAGTTATGGAGAATTTGGCATGATATTACCTTCTTCACCTTGTTGACTTGTTGATTCTGAGTTGGTTTTTCCTGAAAATAGCCTAATTTGAAACCTATTGTTGGTAGATTTGATGGTAGGGACTTATCTACAACCTATCTATCCTTAACTATGGGGAGGGTGAATCCTGTTGATAGAATATATGCAATAATGAACAATTTCTTGAAATTTCTACACTTCTTTTAAAGGAAAGAGAGAGAGGGAAGGGATGAGGTTAGCTCTTGCAACGTGCCTTTTTGTGAAGATCTGTTTGCTCCATATTCCATGGCCTTTAGGACACCATTAGTAGTATCTAGATAATTCCTTACCTATAGCTCTTAAAAAACTTCAAATAAAGAATGAAATCTATCTACTAAATGTTGCAAAAATACATGAAACAAACATTGATTTAAACACAATATTTAGAGGAAATTTGAATTGCATCATATTAAATTGAGAGGAAGGTGATTACAGCCCAATAATGAGTGAATCCCATTCTCCCTTGCTCTAAACTATCCCTCTCCATCAATGCCAATGATCACCAAAGAAATTATGATGTGAAAAATATTCTATCTCTAGCCTCCAAATTTTACAACATGGCTTTGCTTTTCTAGCTTGTCCTCCTTCGTTCCTCTCACATGCCTTTCTTATATAGCACTGGGATTTATGTTTTCAATCACTCACCATGAATGTAGGTTTAATATTTTTTAATATTTTTTATTATTTCCTTAATAAAACCCACTTTTTTTAGTTTTTGGGCATTTTACTTCAATTTCCAGGTTTTTAGGACAATTAATGCATATGACATGTATTCTTTCCACTCTAGGAGTTGTGGTGACTAGGTTTTGATCCTTAAGTAGTATTGGTATTGAATTCTTTAGAGAAACGTTTGTCTTCACATACTTCTTGCTTTGCAGAAGCAGTGGACTGATGAGAGATCAAAGCTGTCAGTTTGTTCCAAATTCTGGTCTTCATGTTGCGGGCGAAAAGAAGATATGTTTTCAGACCATCATGTTAGAGGGTGTTAATTTTATTGTTAACAAATTACCACTAATGTGTGAGGTCTAAAGGTATGCTAAGGGCCAAAATACATTGAGTTTTATTTTATTTTGATACTTTTTGGACTGATTCTCTTTAATGATCAAGGCATGATGGAAAATGGTGGTTTATGAACATATGAGTCGGAGAAACACATGGAAGTCAAACAAATAAATTTCCCAAATATACAATATCTTTCTAAGCCGGGTATACCCATGGTCAATAGTAAACAAGCATGGCCATGAACAATACACAGTGGATCCATGTCAAAATTAAATTATGAAAAAACATATAAGTGCACATTTGATGAGTGAAACATATCTAGGTCTTCATGGTACTTTGACATGGTACTTTAATCTTGCACAACTTGAGTAGTGCATCGATGAGTGATACAACTGTATTTCCCAAGGTATTCAATACAAACAAATGATAGTACAAGTTTACATAATGCAAATAAATGAGTTGATGTCAAGCATAATAAAACACCATTTGATTACTGGTCATTGATGTATATCGTTAACAGATGCGAGAAGGCCCATCGATAATTATTATGGACTCCAAGGTACTTGAGTACAAATTGACAAGTGTGAATAGATGTTCTAAAGTCAAAAATTTGTAGAATCAAATAATCAGGGTTCATTGGTGTATACCCACTGTTGTTTGTGAGGAATCCTACCACTAATGACTGCAAGATCCAAGGTACTCACTGGGGTTTCTAAATCCATTTCCTAGATGATGATTTGGCTTCAATAGGAACGGATCCATCAGAAGGAGGGAATTAATGCATCCCACATCAACTGACAAGAAACTGAGATCAATAGGATGATATAATTTGGTAGAGCTATGAGATCCAACACTGTATACTAACACAAGGAAGGCCGACATGATTGGTCAAGAATATTTGAGGAATGGCCGACAATGGTTTGACTTCCCTTGAACACGTAACACTATGCAAAATGGACACTTTGAAACATAATACTCGAGTAACCAACCATTGTGAAATCATCAACTCCAGATGAATCAACGAAATCTCCATGGATGACAGGAAGGATAACCTATTGGTGGATATCTGTTCAAATTAATGGTATAGCTTCCTAAGGAAAATGTAAATGGTGTACTGATAGTGGATACAAAATTATGTGTCATGTTCAAGGGAGACTACTGACTGTTTCCTTTATCTCAAATATTCAATATGTCACGATTCAAATTTCCCCTTTTTGGATTTTTTAATTTTTAGTACCTTTTTCATTTATTAGCTTGAAAATAGGATAAATAATGCTATGGTACATGGGAGGTAACGAGTGTTGCATGGGCGTACTTTGTTTTTCAAGAGCACGGGTCAGTCCAAGGAAAAGATACATATTGCAAACAAGGCCTGAGCTAGTTGTGCACACTCTTACAGATGTTCCCTCCAACTGTTGGCTATCTGAAGTAGGATTATGTGTCGATGGATGGTGAAATAGAACCAAGTAACTACGGTTATCGAATTTGATGCGATGAACAAGTAGGAAGGGGGAAATGTGGTTTACTTCATGCCAATTCTTATGAAAAACACCAAAATCATAAATCACAATGAATCATGGTCCATCAACTACCTAAATCAAATAGTTCTCACATGTATAGGCCAATTGAAACAAAAGCAATGGTTTATAGGAATTTTGAGAAAAAAATTGACCACAAAGGAATATACACAAGATAAGCAATAAGCACTGAAGCAGTAAGCACAAATTTTCATGTGGATATTTTAACACATGCTTATGTAAACTAACACGAAATAGGGAGCCTGTCAGGAAATGGTCAGAATTGTATGGAAGAGAAGTATGCAGTCTCAAACTCCAAGTCATGATGGGACTATTTGGGCTCCCAGACCTATGAGAATAATTTAGCATGAACACCAAAATGGAAATGGGGTGGTGACTAGGCTGGCCCATGTTTCGTAGTCTCTTTTGTCGGAATGGTGGAAAATATAGATATGATGGGATGACCCACCAATTTTCAATAGGTTCGACCCTATGTAAATTTTGGGTTTCAAAAGGTTCAAATGCATCTTCACAAAGGAAAAATCTAAACCTATATGCATGCTTCCAAATATACCTTATAACATCTAGGAACATACAAAGGATGATCCTATACTTGGGTGGATTTAAACCAAATATGCTCCTAGTGGCCCCAAAAAAGATGTCCTTACATGAGTGCAACCAAATGTTTATGACTTCAAGGATTGTTTCATCTGATGATAACATTATGTCCAAGAAATCAAGTGAGCTGGGAGATCTCACAGCAAAAATTGGAAAAGTAACCGGATCATACTCTTCCATCAACGAAATATTTTGATCCAAATATTCTAAATCCATTTCAATAGCTTTGTATGACACTTCTATAGAAGATAATGGTTGCGGGATCACAAAATATCCCATGAGGGAATCAGTTTTTAACAATCCTACCCTAATGTCTTGAACTTCCTTTAGAGCATCCCTAATGAAAGGAACATTTGATTGGATAGCATTTTCAAGCATGTAGTAATCTAATTGGTCGATCATAACAATATTCCCCCAATGAGGGACCTGAATCACTCAGGACTCTAAAGACACTATAGCTATCATCGTGTGTATCCAACTGCATCCTAGTAGAAAATTATAATCTATAGGCGCATCTACTACCTCAACATCCATTGTGACTATTTTGCCATCCCATTCAATAGGGAAGGATACAATGACTCCATGAGGAGAGAACGAATGTTGATCAAATGATTTCCGCATAGTATGGGATCGAACTAAGGTGAGTGATCTGAATTATTTCCAACATTTAAATGACATGCCTTCATCAACTATGGTTTGAAATATATTCTTTCCATGAGATGTTACTTTAATTTGAAAAGCAACTTTGGAAGGAATCCTACAGGTTGATTGGTCTAAGTCTAATGTGATCAATGTTGCATCAGATGGATCAACAGATCTAGTTGAATACAATAGTTCCTTTCTTTTTGCAGGACAATATTGCAATACCTCCATGGAGGACATGGACCATGGTGCTTGAGATATTTCCTCAACAACAGTTTCGTTATGAGCAGCTCGTGTGTTAGGATTATGCATTGTTTCACATAGAACACCTTTAGGGGGGTGTGGTACTATGTCTATGGTTGGTTTCTCAATGGTGAGAGAACCATTTGGTTGTGATTATGATTGATCCGATGTACTAGGAGGGACATTGTAAGAATGATATATCATTTTAATGTTCACCTCATGATCACACATGAAGACATTGGCATTGGGATCATTTCCCTATTATAGGGATTTGGAATGGTTTCCTCCTAGCGGAGGTTCCAACATCGTAGAAACCATTTGATGATGGTGTTGCGGAAAAGGTTGCATCAATACACTACATTGTTGCTTCCCACTATCTTGAGCTGGATTCAGTGCATCTTCTTTCCCAAAGTTAGCATTTTTCTTACTTTTGTATTTCTTCTTATTTCCTCTAAGTTCCATGGATTGAAATATGAGTTTTTAAGGAGTTTGGGAAGGATTAACACTGTGCTTACCCTTGTACTTCTTATTCTCCCCCCTAAGTTCCATGGATTGAACTATGAGGATTTTATAAGTCAAATGAAAGCTTAACATGTTGTTGCATCTCTTGAACAACTATAGGTTCTTAAGTTTGAGCAGCCATTTGTCCCATCTACTGGGTGATCTACTCAAGGTTGTTGATGGAACCACTCATGCCATTGGAATAAGTTCCATGTGGCAGATTAGCTAGATCAAACATGGGTATTGCAGGATGGTTCCAGAAAGATTGGTTACATTCAGAAACCTCACCACTCCATTTTGGAATGGGATTCATGGGTGGATTTCCCTCTTGCGGGGTTAGAATCCAAGGAGATTGGATATTTCCTCGTATCTGACCACACCATTGATGAATGGGTGGATTTTCCCATTGTAGGGTTAGACTCTAATGAGATTTGTTATTTCATAGAATATGACCACACCATTTAGGTGGTCCTTGGATTTGACTAGTATTCCAAGGTGGGTTTCCCCCTTGCGAAGGCTTCCCCTAAGAAGATTGGGTACTTCATAGAACATGATCAATGGGTGGATTGTCTCCTAATGGGGTTAGCTCCCAAGAAGATTGGTTACTTCCTAAAACCTAACCACTGGGTGGATTTCCTCCTGATGGATTTAGGTGCCAAGAACATTGGTTAATTACTAGAACCTGACCATTCCATTGATTTTGTCCTTGGTTTTGTTTGGAATTCCAAGGTATGTTTCCTCCTTAAGGAGGTTGGATCCAAAAATCTTGGTAACTTTATGAAACATGACCACTCCATTGTGGAATGGGGTTGATAGGTGGATTGACCCTAGGCATTGTGATAGGATAAATCAAAGCATAGCCCTCTAGGTAATTTCTTCACATCCCTGAAGGATAATTCCATTTGGCATTTGTGTTCTAGGATGCATTATTTCCACCAGGAACATTAAAATTCCATGGTGAAGGGTTTCCCCTAGAAGTAGTACATAGACAACTATTGTGTGTGCAAGAGGATTTTGATAACCTCCTGCAACCATTTGAGGCTGCATTGATATGGTTCCTTTAACTCATGACGAAGCCAAAGGGTCAAGTGTAATGTTCTGCATTTTATCACAACTTTCAAAAAGAGTAACCAGTGACTCACTTTCCATAACTATGATTGATTTTAAAGGATGTGCTAAGGGTGGATTTACATGAGCAAATGTGTGATATTTTATTTTTCAATCTTAACTAAAGTAAGATCATCAATTCTATCTATGTTCCATCCATGATATGATAAATTTTTAGAATTGATTTGAGATTTTCATTTTATAATAACATTTTATTGGGTTCATAAGTAGTTCAGTTTCAAAGTCACAATGATGTGGTTCATGTATATGCCTCCACAATGTAGCAGGGCCCTCAAACTTGGGTAATTTTCCTCGCTTCCACCTTGATGGGTGGATCAGGAGATTAATCAATCTGAAGTTTAATAAAAGGATTTATTTATTAGAGTATATAAAAATACAGTCAAATAGTACTAAAGGAAGCTAGAATCAACAAAAATCAAAGTGTCCACACCACTAAAAAAGTCCCTAAGGAAGGAACATCAAGATTATTTCCAAAAAACCAAGGTTTAGTGGAAAGTTAGATTTTTAGAGGGCCTTCCAAAACTAGTAGCCCTTCATGGAAATTAAGCCTCAAGACCTAATAAATGGTGAAGGTATGAGAAACAATTACATTGTTCTTCAATCGCCAAGGGTCCAAGTTTTAGCTCTATGCTACTCACCCTCCCAAGGAGTTGAAACAACCTTGTGTTTGTTTCAGGTTTTGCAAGTGTCCCCCACTCACAACATCCTGTGTGATGCCCTAGGACAAGAAACAATGGTTACAACTTCATAATCGGTGACCGGGTATGACAATAGTTAGCCAATGATAAATCACATAGACTAGCTATCTCAGAAAAGCGATGTCACCCAGAGGACTTGTCACTTAATCGAGACACTGTAATGTGCTCATATCCCACCAAAGAAGAAAAAGGGGGTGGTACCACCATTACTAATTTGTATTGACCTCATGCTTAACACTTGTGTTAGAAGCAACTTCTCGAGTAGCACTCTTTTCTACTAATGGATTTAACTCTCGTTAATCAATGCTAGTTTCAAATTTTTGTGGCTTTGGAGTGTTAACTCACAATCTTAACCCAAATACCTAACCTAATCTTGTTGGTGATATCAAAGATAAAATCTTGGTTTTTTTTAGATTAAGCATTGATTTTAAAGGTAATTCAATTAGTTTCAAGGAGTGGTGGTGTTACGGAGAGAAATTCCTATGGCCACAACAGACATCTTGACTCTAGAAATCAATCCTTTCCAATATACAAGAGAAATCAAATATCTAACACTAAAGGATTAGACCTCGTACCTTATTCCAGACGGTTGAAGTAGATCCCCATTGAGATTTCCAACTTCATCTTGAATTGATGAATCACTTCCTCAACAACAAGTAAACAAGACAATCATACTATATATATTGGTATTAGATCTACTCTATCATATATAATCAACAACGTATAAGCATTTGAAATCATCCATGGATCAAATATTCATTCAAACATACATTATTGGACAAGAAAAGATATTTCTATTAATATGAAATCAAAGATCACAATGAATACAACCTTTGTCGGCACGTCTGTGAATCATAGAAACTGAATTTCCCACTTGTGCCTCCACCACCTCAATCCTCCATCTCTCGATAGAAAGCTCACAAGAAAAAGGCAAGCTTGGGAAGAACACCAAAGTGATCCAATGGACAAAGGGATGCAGACTCAAGCACAAGTTTCAGCAACAATGGACTATAGTTTCTTTTCTCTCAATTCTCTTATGCCTTCAATGTATCCAAAGGGTTCCTTATATAGCTTTTCAATGCGGTAATGAAAGGTCGAATCTGAGCGATCTCAAGGCATATGGAAGGCGAGGAGACAAGTGAGTTGGATCCATGTCAAGAAAAACTCCAATAGGATTTGGATTTTTGTACACATCCCGATGTATGCGGTTTTAGAGGTCAAACCCACGTATATACATGATAAGGGGTTTAAAAATCGCATATATAAATTTTCACATGTTTTTAGGGATGGTCTAGGAAACATCAAAAAACAAAAAATGGTCCAAGGGGTCTAAGGAGTCTGCAGAGGGACAGGGGAAGGCCATACAAGTGTGATTCACTAGGTGTGGTAAAATCAGCTATAATAGATGGCCCCTAATGTGTGAGGTCAGAGGGGTCATACGATGGCCGAAATACATTATAAGTCCATCCCAGAAGTGGAGTGATGAAGAATACAAAATGGAATACCAACCACCCAATCATCATAGTACAATGATACAACTCTGCACATAACTGCAAATACATATAGCAGTCCCGGATACATAAGAGTACAATGGCCATGAATAGGCATGATACAAAATATGACATAAGTGGTCATCGTCACGTACAATATACATAAATCAGAATCTCCATGATGAAGATATACAAAGGATCATGATCTCCATAATGGCTGAAGATATACAATGGATCAAGTTCTCCATAATAGCTGGAAATGTCTAACACATACTGGAATCAAGTCACGAGAGATGAAATCTCATGAACACTAGCACGATCAAGGAGGTAGCATATAAGAGATGCCACCAATATGGAAGGTCTTCTACACAAACCGCTATGAGTACAAGTCCTACTATGTGAATAGAGGTGGCGAGGTCGAACATAGTAGTCCATAATTTGATTACCGGTCATCGATGTATACCGTTAACAGACGCGAGATCACCCACCGATAATGATAATGGGAATCAAGGTACTAGAGTGAAAACTAACAAGTATGAATAAATGTGTTGAGTTCGAACACTTGAAAGGATCCATCGATCAGGGGACATTGATGTATTCCAAAAAACTGTCGATAGCGAGAGAACTTGCCACTGATGACTGCAAGTCTCAAGGCACTCAAAAATGACTCTAGATTCAGATCCCAGAATAAATGATCTAAAGTCGATGGGATGAAATCCACTGGAAGGAGGGAATTAAGGCATCCCCCATCATCCAACACAAGGTACTCAGCAAAGCTATATAATGTGGAAGGACTCAATCATAAGGTGCACAAACCAGTAACTGTACTGGGAATGGCCAACATGCAAAGTCAAGATAACTGAGGAATGGCCGACTCAGGTTTCAACTTCCTTCGAAAAAGAGAATAAAAATGAATGGTGACTAAATAAAGGTAGCATAGACTTGATATACATAACTCGGACATCTCTGCGACATAGGAGGCATCGACAGAGGCTCCATGGGGATTGGAAGCTTAACCAGTCGGTGGAGATAAACTCAGATAAATGAGTACAGCTCCTAAAGTCAAACTATAAACCCAACCAATGGATGTGATATATAATGCTCTATTCGAAGGCAACATGAATCGACAACTGCCAAAATATAACATCTTTCCTTGTCCGGATTTTTGTTTTTTTAAATTTTTTTGGACTTTTTCAAATGTTTAAAAAGCTTGAAAAAGAATAAAATTGCTTTATAGTTAGAGACTAGGAGGAGATGAGTGTCATAATTTGAAAACAAGCTAGTTCCAAGCAATGGAACATACCTATGCTCAATGCAAGGATACATGTGTAGGATAACGACACTTGGGGGAAAGTCCTCTCTTGGTAAAAATAGTGAATCAAGTTGCAAAGGATAAATAAAATGGCTCTGCATGGCTAGACATGAGACAAGCTTGGGCTATATGGCTCAATAAGGTAGGAAAAGATCATGATAATGCAATTACAACTTGAAATAAGGGATTCTTGAGGGAAATAGGCCAGCAAAAGATTAAGAGAAGTATGAGGCTCTTGCGAAATGTCATGGCAATACTATAAAATGGACTCCCACACCCTAAGGGACAAAATGTTGGAATAGGCACCAAATGCAAATAGGGCGCTAACTAGGGTACCCATGTAGGGTCAATCTCTACCATTCACATAATGCCACTTCTAAAACAACAAGAAGGTTGCGTGACATAATAGAATGGGTTCGTACCTAAGGCTATAATGAAACGGTCATAAGGTCATGCAAAATGCAAAAGATGATGAAACCTAACCTATATGCCAGTTTAGACATGATACCTGAAATCGACACAAACGGGTCAATCCAATGGCCGAAACGATGCTCAAAAAGGTCTCCTACATCATAAATTAGTCCAAAAATGGTCCAAAAGGATTAGAAACGGTCCAAACTATAGAAAAGGGGGTAAACATTTTCATATATTTGAAAAATTTCTATAAATAGTAAAAAATTCAAAACATTATATAACATTTGAAATTTTTACCCAATTGAGCTTAGAACTTCCACAGCGAATTCCAGGAGATACAGCCGACGGAATCCACTACCATTTTTTCCAGATACTTACCCATGCTCTACTCTTTCATTTTGATGCAAATTTTACCAATTTCCATGGTGTATTTAGTATTCTAGGCCCATGTTAAATGCGCTCCATGGCCCACGTGGAAATCGATGGTTTTTCTGCATATAAGGCTAGATATTCATTGAAAATGCCCTCAAAGTCGCGTACATATGCGACTATTTAACAAATAGTCATGTATGCAGCTGTGCTCAATGATTTTTAAGTGTTCTAATGGATCAAACTCAAATTTCATGTGAAGGTGGTCCTATAATGGAGAGAACATGAACATGGTGATGTAGAAGAGGCAGTAAGGGCAGATCTAATGGCTCACCAAGCGTTACATGCATGCGGGCTTTACAAATTTTGGTGTCTTGGTGGCTTAAGAGATAAACCAATACTATTGTAGATGTTAGTGGACTATTGGGATCCAGACTCATAGTCTTTCCAGATAGACGGGATGTCCCTCACAATAGAAGTGGAGGACATATATTTTATTACTGGACTTCCCGATGGGGGGAAGTGGTGAACCTACGCTCTCGCGGGCCCAGAGGTGGCCTGACTATAGATGAGTACATTGCAATGTACTACTATCTGGACACAGAGAAGGTGGGAAGTCAAATCCCAAATAACTCCATACAGGTGATGGGCCTAAAGGCCATCCTACTGACACTTGGTAGGATAGCAGGCTTAGCTTCACTCCACTAGGCCTCGCAGCCTTTGATGTTCTATGCAGTGGAGTGCATGAGACCCACTATGTACGATTGGAGCACTGCACTATTGGGCAACATGAAACACCAGCTCAGTGAGTGCAAGATGGGTAGAGTGTGAAACTTTGCTTTCAGCAGCATACTGAGCATGTTCTGGGATTGAGCCCTAGAGTTGACATTCCTCTACACAGGGTTCGAGATCCCACCCAATGGCATTGGGTGGATGCGATGCTCGAAATGGGTGGAGGTAGGGTATCCAACCCCTATCCAGCTGATTTCTTTCCATGGTGGTGACAACAGATAGTTTCTATTGATGACTACCCCTATGCGGGGATAGATTTTTGGGGAGACCTAGACATCCTGCTACCACCAGGATCGACATACGGTGACATTGGTAACGAATCTTGACCCTCTTTTTAAAATTTTTGAGTTATTTAATTTTTTGTGTTTTTTGATTATGTGGAATCAAAAGACATGTTTTTGGGTGACAATACATAGTGACATCTACCATATGCATGCAGATGTGGGACCATGGTGGCGTGAAGGCTTCCCTCATCATAGACAAAGGGGAAGAGGAGACGATATCATGGGTGTGGATGTGGAGCGGATGCTCCCACGGGGACTTCACTTATTGACCGATATCCTATCACGTTAGTTCATATTGTGGGTTTTAAAATTATAAAAAATCGAACCAATATATTGCAGGTATTGGGGGGATGAGGGGTTTAAGGTGGGGGTGGGTAGGGTGGTTTATAAGGATTGAGGTATAAAAAGGGATGGGGAGGAGGCTTTAAATATTGGGAGGGGGTTTCAAAAAAAAAGAGTTTGGTTCAATATCTCTCTAAATTAAGGGTATTCTTTAATATCCAATGATCGCACGTGCTATGCGAGAGGTTCACTAAGTGAAGTCCCCATGGATGCTCCAAAGCATTCATACCAACTTCATGACACTGACACACAAAATACCCATGGCACAAGTCGAGGACTTGCCTGAGGCTATGCGGCACTAGGTGGTGGGTGTACCATGAGCATGGGTGCGGCTATTTCGACGGCTAGCTAGAGCCGTAGTGATGTTCCATGATCACAACCCCCTTCCTCCTCCACATGCTTAGATACCTGGGAGTGATACATTTTGTACTACCGTGTATTTATATTTTGGTGGCTCAAGAGCCCCATTTTTGTATTATGACACTATGTATTATCACATTTTGGATGTTTATAAAAAAAATTATGATGATCGATTTATTTATTTACATGTGTAAAAATTTATGTTTTTGATGAGCTTATTGTGTATGAAACAAATGCCAATCTAACATGTAGTTAGCATATGAGTCAACAACTTGATTATTAATTCTTGGAACATGTATCTATGTTATATTGTCAAATTGTCATTCTAACAATCTCCCATGTAAGAATCTTCTTAATAATGTTGGATCTCTAACATGGTACAAACCATTAAGCTGTGACACTACTAACTCCAAATCAAGTCGTACCTCAAGAGAAAGAACACCATGTGAAATGGCATCCCATAGAAGTTCAATAACGGCACTATACTCCAACATTGTTCGAAGATGGCCATAAACATACACCTCCTGAAGACAATACTTGACCCATAGGAGTATAAATCACCCAAGAAGTAAAGGCTGAGTGTTGAGTGTGATGGCTCGCACCATCCACTAATCCTATGAAGGTGGAATATTCCATTGACATATACCAAAAGAAATGAAAACTAATCACAAACCCGATCACAATAAGAAAAATACCTACCTATGAAAAAATGTACAATAATATGCAATAACCAGCCTTAGCTGAAAATCATGCATAATACTTTTTGAGATAGAGCCCATTTCTAGGCTCCGCCAAGGTCGCTCCCTCATAATCCGCTAACTCATAATCATCCCTCTCTAACACATGTTTAACGACGTAAGGACCATGCCACATGGGGTTAAACTTTCGTGCCCCCAAGGGTTCTTTTGGTTGATCCCAAAAAAGGATCAAGTCTCCCTCACTAAACCTGCTTGGATAGATAGAATTATCATACTGGACCTTAATGCAATGCTTATTCACTTCTAGAGCCACCAAGGCATCTCGACGTTTCTCATCAAGTTGCTCTAGGTGGACCAAATTCTCCTCCAACGAGGAAGTGTCTAGTAAGAGCTCTATGGCTAGCTTCAATGAAGGAATCTCGCACTCAACCAACAATACCAACTCCACTCCATGTACAAGTTGATATGGATAAAAACCCGCGGCAGTCTTAACAACAGTTCTATAGGCCCACAAAGCAAGATATAACATGATGTGCCAATTCATCTTGCTTTGTGCGATGGTTCGTTGGAGAATGGATTTGAGTGATTTGTTCACTACTTCTACCTTTTCATTCGCTTGAGGGTAGTAAGAGGAGGAATGCTCTTGCTTATACCTTAACTTTGATGCCAACTCTTCCATCATACAATTCTGAAAGTGCGAGCCATGGTCAGTGACAAGCTCTTTCAGAATACCGAACCGAGTAATAATCTAGTTGAATACAAAGTGTGTGGCTATCTCACCGTTAGATTTAACTGTAGGCATAGCCTCAGCCCATTTCGTGAAGTAGTCAACAACCACTATGTTATGATGATTCCCCCCAGCTGAAGCTAGGTTGCAATCCATAAAATCAAGCCCCCACTTAGTGAAGCGACCGGCATTGATGATGGGATGTAATGGGGCAGGTCGTGAGCACATATTCCGTGTGAACACCTGGCAAGGGTGGCACTTCCTGACCGCATCTACACAATATTTAAAGATCGACGAAAAGATTTTTTGGGCTGTATAAGTACTAGATAAATGACCACGATGTGCCCCTCCATGGAAATCATTTAGCACAAGCTCAGCCTCCTTGTGAGTTAAACAATGATGTAAAATGGAATATACCCTACAACGGTACAAAGTGTTATCCACTATGACGTAATTCTTGGATATGTGATGTAATCGTCATTGTTCATCTCATGAGAGGTGAGTAGGGACCTTCAATGTTTGTAAATATATAATAATATCCCCATACCATGGGTCTAAAGTTGAGATTAAGAATATGTGCTCATCGATAAACGTGTCTTCACAAACCAACTCCTCGGCTTCGCTTGGGAAATATGATATAAGCTCCACAAAAATTAACTATTTCTTTAATTTTGCCGAAACAAACTCAAGATCAAATTTTTGCAAGATGACAATCCATTTATTATACTTTCCCCCAATATTCCTTTGAGTGAGGATGAATTGAAATGGATTGACATGGGCTATGACCAAGGTCTGGCAAAGGAGAATATAATGTCTCAACCATTGAATCGCATGTACGGTAGCTAAGGCAAGCTTGTCAGCATGGGAATAACAGATCTCCACATCATTAAGATTTCGAATCAGATAGTATATGACATGCTCTTGGAGCTCCTCATCCTCTTGAACCAAAACCATACCGATCGTCTCCATGGATGTGGCCACATAAAGTAGAAAATCACAGCTATAGTCTGGGGGACTAATCACCGGGGCTGACGCTAGGGCTCGCTTAAGCGCATAAAAGGACTCCTAGGCTCGCTCATCCCAATAAAAGGTGGTGTCCTTCTTCAAAAGATGCATAAAGCCTCTTGTCAAATTGGAAAAATTGAGAATGAATCTCTGTAAGAAGTTTTCGATGCCTTGTAAACATTGAATATGTCTAATGTGTTTCGAGGGAGACAACTAAAGTATTGCCTCAACCTTCAAAGGGTCAACTCTTATATCCTCTTTGGAAACAATGAATCCTAATAAGCGATCAAACTTCACACAAAAGATGTACTTGTGAGGATTTAACCTGACCAAATAATGGTGGCGCCTTTCAAATACTAATCTCAAATGATAGGAATGATGCATTCTCATACGAGAATGAGCAGCAAGGTCATCCAAAAATAATTTATTAATTGATTTGAGATCATGGAAGATCAAGGTCATAGCCCGCTGAAAAGTAGCTCCAGTGTTCTAAAGGCCAAAAGGCATTTTTCGATATGCAAAGGTTCCCCAAGGACAAATAAATGTAGTCTTATGTTGGTCCTCGGGTTTAATGTGTATCTTATTGTATCCGAAAAATCCGTCCATAAAATAAAATACCTCGCTAATCGCACATTCATCCAATATTTGATCTATAAATGGTGTGGTGAAATTATCTTTAGGATAGGCACGATTCAAGTCACAGAAGTAAGTACATATGCAGATCGCTCCCTGCTTCTTATCAACCAGAATGGGGTTTTAAACCCACTCCATCAAGGGAACGGGATAGATAAAACCAGCTTTCAATAGTTTCTCTATCTCTGCTTTAATCACAGGTGCTTTCCTAGGATTCATTGCATGCAAGCATTGTCGAACAGGCTAAGCATTGGGATAAGTTTTAATATCGTGTTCAACAATGCGAGGGTCTATACCTAGCATTTAATCATAATACCAAGCAAAGATATCATGAAATTGTTTAAACAACTTGGTGTATTCTTGATTCTCAACATGGGAACATTCTGCCCCAGTATAGATATTCTCTATCTTGCCAGGATCATGAGAGATATTGATAGGAATGGTAGGAGATATATTCACCATGTTCCCATCAGCCATCGGACCAGGAGAGCTTAATGGAGCCATGGGACTACCAATTCTCTCACTAATATCCTCCCTAAATTGCTCACACTCCAAGCGGTCAAGCTCGGGAAGAAAATAAGATCTATGATGCAACTCTTCCCAAGGTGGCTCAACCCCTGACATGGACTCAATAATCGCTTCATCTAACGGAAAAACACTATCAAAGCAGTCATGTGCATGAGAAGACTAAACTTCCCATGCAGGCATCACATATGGGTCCTCCTCCTCCGTCCACAAAGGACTAGGCTCTGCAACACACCCAAAATTAGCTTGATAATCTACCATTGTTGTAGGCAATGGCACATCCATGACGATGGGATTACTCAAAGTATTTGGTGTAGGAAGAATCAAAGGATCTTCCAAATGACTTGTGTGAAAACACACCGATCTCACAGATGTCGAAGCCTCACTAGAACTAGACCCTATCATAATGATAGGTGTAGGGAAACTAAAGCTTCCCATAAGGGATGGATACATTCCCACACCCACACTCCCAGTTTCCAGCTGAGAGTGCTCTACAATCAGGATCAAAGCTCCCGAAGATGCGCTAACCGACGGATTCTTGAATGACGTTTGATCAATCGTAACTATATTCCCATTAAATTGAAAGCATACAGCGTGAAATCGTGAAGAAGCTATGACTTGAATACTATACATACAATTCCTACCCAGCAAGAGATTGTAGTCAAGGGGCACATCAACCACCTCGACCTTTATCGCAATGGTCTTCCCTCCCAAATGGAACTTAAAAGAAGGAAGGATCTAGTGCGGCCTAGATGATCTCCCAACAAACACAGTCAATATGGTAACAGATTTAGACAAATCAGAGGAACCTAAACCCTTCCAACATGATAAAGACATCACAGAAGCAACAATGCCTTCATCAATCACTGTGCGCTTGACGGTCATGTTAAGACATTCTACATGAATCAAAAGAGACACAGAGTAAGGCAAGCGAGGCTGAAGTCCTGTGGTTCCAAATTTAATCATAGAGGAATAATTATCATCATTCACACCAAGGGTAGAAAGCAAAGCCTTCCTTTGCGAAGGAAAAATATGAAGTACTTCTAGTGCAGACATCGCACAAGAGTGTGGCCCAAATCCTTGACAACAGAATAGTTCTGGGTAGCTCGGGAATTATGATTGTGCCCCGAACGCTTAAGGACTCCCTTAGGAATGTGAGGTGCAACTTCAAGTTTATCCACAGGTTTTTCAATACGCAAAGGAGTCCCTGGTGGATCAGGTTCCTTTCCTGGGTTGGGTTGTGACGAACCATAGTCCTTCACACGGGTCACAACCTTCGTAGCACTCACCATGTTAATGCAACCATGACCACTACCGTCCGATGGATCTTTATCACCACCAGACTGATCATGGGTCCTTGAGTTCATGTTTTAATTGTGAGGAAAAGGGTTAGTCACCATAGTTGGGCCCTGTGCTAAGAATCTTGAGGCTTCATCGATACAAGGGCACAAGTAAGTGAGGTGATCGTCCTTACACAACTTGCAAGGAAACTTAACCTTACATTTAGATTGCTTGTCCCCCCCAGCATTTCAGGAGTTCTTGTCATTAGTATTAGTATTTTCATTCCTATTCCCACCCTTATGATTGTTCTTACCCTTCTTTTTATTCCTTCCCGGTTGCTAATTACCCTTCTGGTCCAACGATTGCACCGAAAGCACACTCGCCATTTGGGTGGGCTGAGATGAATCCGTGGCTTGTCTCGAAGTATATTGGTTGATTGAAAATTGACTGACTTGTTTCACAATAAAATCCATAGGTTTATCACTCGCACAACCAACAATGCCATCGGCATGTGGTCCAGACTTAACTTTGCGGTCGAAACTAGAACGCGGAGCATTGGGAATGATCTCATATAACAAACCGGATTGAGAATAAATAAAATCTCGTTCCTGCACCCTAAAAATGGATTGTTCCTAATTTTTCACTCCAAATGTAGAAACATCCTTCGCTATATAAGGAAATAATGACTTAAAGAACCATTCGAGGAGGAATTCCGGCGGTATAAATGCTTTAATCAACCTCTTTTGTCTACGCCACTTTTGGATATGGTACGAGATATGCATGGCTTTATCCTGTCAAAATGTTGACAAGAGTTCCGTACCAACGTCATAACGCACTAGTAGCTGGAAGTGGTTGAGAAAAGACATCGCTAGGTCATCGAACAAAGCAAATCCCCCCCTAGGTAACTCTATATACCATTTCGTGGTAGGCCCTGTAAGGGTGCATTGAAACAGCCTTAAACGGATCGAATCTTGGTGTAAGGAATTTGAAGAGCACCATAGGTGAAAGGTAGTAACATGTTTGCTCGGATCCTCTCCCGATTTTCCCTCGAATTTGGGTATGTTTGAGGGAAGCTTAGTAGGGACAGCCGGCCAAGCCGGGTCATGAGATACAGGATCGTTCGTCAATCTCAACAAGTCAAGAAGATTTAGCATTGTGAGGAAATGAAACACATATTTATTCGTTCATAGAGTAATATTTACCAAAAGATCTGGAATATTAAATAAGCCATAATAAATTATAAATTGATGATATAATTCGATGTAAAACATTTACAATGGTTGGACTTATATATGTCCATTCGTGACTTTCCAACCTACAGTCATGACTCTTTGATAATTATTAATTATTAATTAATAATTATCTATTAATATTATTTTTAATATTTATATATTTTATGTTCGTTACATTGCCTTCCCCTTAAGGGAATCTTTGTCCTCAAAGATGTATTTGACATTTATGTCTGATTTATTTTAACTTGTCATCTCAAAATTCTTTCCATTTTGTATTTGCAACATTTGAGGAGATGAGCCGATACGAATTACGTATTCCCCAAGAGAATTGCCGCATAGAATCTCCTGTGGTCCATCCTAGATCTATTTTTATCGGAGCTATGAGATCTTTTTGTGGAACGATCTGTCTCGATTGTTGCTTAGTATGTCGATATTTTTGCATACCCACATAAGTCTTCTGTGAATATTCATTTTGACCTTGTCGTTGGTCAAAATGTCGATTATAATTAGGATGTCTGTAAGGTATAGGTTTCGTTTGTTCTTCTTTCCTTTGGACTATGACGAGGACTGTCTTCACTTCTTCGATTTGATTTTTGGATGTATTTTCTTGGATTGTGCTTCTTGGTTATCTAGTAGATTTTTCATGAATTGGAATTCTTTCGATTCTTTCCTCTTGCGATTTTTTTTCAATTTCTAGATCCTTGATTTGGTTATGTAGTTCCTGATTACTATTATTTAAACACTGGTTTTCTTCTTGCTTTTCTAGTAATTTTCGTTTGAGGTCTTCACTGGATTGTTCCTTCTTGCTTTTGTTTTTCAATTTTTTGATTTTTGTAATCAAGGTTTTGTTGTGATTTCTTAATCTGAAAATTTCTTTAGAATTGTTGGATATTATTTTATTACTTTTTGCGATCTCTAGCTTGTGTTCTTTTTTAGAGTCGCTATTTTGTTGTTGAAGAATTTTTATCTGTTGTCGATACTGGTCGACCACTGATTGTTGATCTATTAATTTCTTTCGTATGTGTGTCAATTCTTCATCCTTGTTGTTAATGATTTTGTTCAAGTGGATTGTTTCTACTTCGTAATCACTTATTTCTTTCTTTATATCTTGATTTGTTAGTCTCTGATTGAAATCACTTTCGTCTTTTAATTTCTTAATTTGGGCATACAATTTTTCTATATGATTGTTCTGGTCGAAAATTATTTGTTCCTTGCGCTCTTTTTGCATATGATGTAATTTAATCAACATTTCCGATTTCGTATTTTTGTCTCGTAATTCCTCATTCTCTCTTCAATAATGCTTTAACTTGGCTTCTAATTTCTCTATTTGTACTTGGAAACCAGATTCCATGATATCTAATTTCTTCCACACTAGATGATGATGATCTTCGATTTTGTTTTTCCTTTGACTTCCCCACCTAAGTTCAATCTCACTTAATTTTTAGTATCAATTATTATGCACCTTTTCGATATTTTATTTCCCTTAAGTTTTATAAAATGTGAGTAGCTTGGGTGGTTGGGAGGAATGATTGTTAACTTCCCCACCCAGGTTCAAATCTCACTTGCTTCTTTTAACAGTTATTATTATGCACCTTTTACTTTTATCTTCTCTTTTCTTACCTTTTTTGTTTTTTTAACCTTTTTCTTTCTTTCCCTTTTTTTTATCTTTTTTTTTCCCTTTTTTTTTTGCTCGTTCTTTTAGTTTTTTTTTTTTGTTTTTAATTTTTTCTTCACTTTTTTTTTAACTCTCTTTTTTGGGGGGAAGTTACTTTTACCCTTTTTTTATTCTTTTAAGGACAAAGTCCTATTTTTTTGGAAACCCAAAAATTCCGGGAAACCTGGGTGATGGCTAAAAGCCAAAAAATATGGCCAAAGGCAGGGATCTAGCCAATGAGGCTCTCATACCACTAAAACAAATATTTATTCGTTCATAGAGTAATATTTACCAAAGATCTGGAATATTAAATAAGCCATAATAAATTATAAATTGATGATATAATTCGATGTAATACATTTACAATGGTTGGACTTATATATGTCCAGTGGTGACTTTCCAACCTACAGTCATGAATCTTTGATAATTATTAATTATTAATTAATAATTATCTATTAATATTATTTTTAATATTTATATATTTTATGTTCATTACAGGAAAGGGAGGGATGAGCAGGTCAATGCACCGCTCCCTGATAGTTTTGATTCACATCAGTCTGATTACCATAACCACCATGGCCTTGACCATATTTCCCTCCTCCCGTTTGACCAGTGTAGGGTGGCATGGAAGCACCATAATGTGGTGTACCTTGACTATTCGGGGCTAAAAAGCCGTAATTTGGAGAGTAAGCAGGTTGTTGATACTCGTACCCATAAGGTGAAGAAACCTGTCCATATTGCATCCCATAATAAGGTCCATAAGTCATTGCATGAGATGTCCCATGAGACACTCCGTAAGTAGGAATATATGCTCCGAAAGTAGTAACATGACCTCTAGAAGTATGAACTTGACCTCCAAAAACAATGGGTGGTACTTGAACCTGAGAAACAATTGGTTGAGTAACAATAGTATGGACATGACTCGTAGTAGCATTCCGGCCCGAAGGACCATGTGAATGAGGTGGAGGGTGAACATTCGAAGAACAAGAAACTGAGGACGAAGGGATCTGTGAAATTATGTACATGGTGTTACCTATAGTCACTCATCTTTGATCTGGTATCCTAATAGGATCACTAACCCTAGGTCTAGGAGGAATATGTGATGTAGCTTCCACCGCCGGGATGGAAGGTGCAATCACTACTACATTTCGATCCAAAATCCGACGGTTACTTCCGATGGCGCGTGGATTTCTCTTTTTAAACCTACCAAAAATCATAAAGTAAATTTTTTTTTTTGTAAATGTAACCACCAGCGTCGCTTAAGCGACGGATATTCTCCTAACCGTCGGTTAAGCGATGGATATTCCCATAACCATCGCATATACGACACTTATCCTAAATACTTTACATTTAAGCACAATAGCATAGTCTTCAAGGGAAGATCTGATTTTAACTAACCGTCGCATATCCGATGCTTAGTTTTAAATTGAAAATCGTATTATTGCCGTGCTTTCCACTTCACTTGCAAATGCTAAAGATCTTGGAGAGTGGATTGGTGCTACTGCACATGGGCGGGGAGGATGGCCCGAAGCGAGAAGGGCAGGTATCTAACCTACCGGGGGTTTCTGCTGATGCTGGTTCTTATTATCCTGGGAATAATTATTATGTGAGACCGGTTTAACTTATCTGTTGCTTAGAATACTTTGACTGGTGCTGCTGCTTAGCCTGGTTCTTTTCTTGTTCTAATGATGCCAGGAATAAGAATGGTGATACTGGTCTTTATGGGGCTGCTAATCCAAATGCTGGTGTTGGGATGACTTGTGCTAGAAATACTTTTGCTTACAGTAATTATATAATATTTTAATCTGCTGGTTCAACTTATATTTAAAATAATCGTCGATCTTTTACTAATGAAGGTCATTGCCACTAGAGTCAATTATTGTAAGCCGGTACTACCTTTGATTTTTTGTCCTCGGCTGCTGGGCTAATCAACTTGGCTCTGGAACTGTGGTTTGGTGCGCTATTCAACTGTGGTGGGATGCCGGTAGGTTATCATTAACCAGGGCTCCTCATTTAGGCTATTCTTTTTGCAACAGGGCTCTTTCCTCATAAAACAGGGTTCTTCAATAAACAGGGCTATTATTTTCCAGGGTTATTAAAGGCTGCTCCTATTTAAACAGCTTTTCATTTTCCCTATAGAGATGACCCATGATTGACTCAATTTTTAGAAACACTGTATTTTATACAGCTTTTCAGAGACTGGGCTACTGTCTGTTGTGGTAACTTTGAATGATGTTTTCAATTTTCCACCTGGTGTGCGTCCTGTACCAATTGAGATCCACATTCAAGGGATTGATATAGCCAACTTCGAGGCTCGAATGCAGACAATGACCAAGCCCTATACTTCGACATGATTTAGATTGAAGAGGGGCTTTGCAGCACACCACAGGTTAGAGCTCTGCCTATTCTTCTTCTTTCTTGCTGAGGAGGGTGCAGATAGACACCTCTCGTGGTTTATTATTACATCCTCTTTTTTTGTATTATTACATCCTCAGGCTTGTTTAAGGCCCAAATAACTGAAATGGAACATCTTGTGATCAGAGGCAGCAATCGCATTCTCTCACTAGTGGTATATGGGAATACTGCC
>LPNX010102613.1:292746-315500 GCA_001517045.1 Pseudotsuga menziesii | reverse complement strand
CCACCCCACCCGCGCCTATAAATAATGGACATTCCACAGTTCATTCACCACACCACGTACCTACAGAGCATTCGAACTCCCAGTCGACTGAAATTTGCGCGCCTTGTAAGAATTCTGACCAGTCTGTTCAATCAGAAACCATGGCACCCAAACGCACCAGAGCTGCGGCTAAGGCCCAAGAACTTCAGGAAGCAGACTCACCCTTACTCCAGCGACTCAAACGGATACAAAACGCGAAAGTCCAGGAGGGTCCGTTTCAAAAGCTATGGACGGATATTCAAGAATGGGCGTTTGAAGACCGACGAATGACCCAGGAGGCTGAGAAAGTTAGGCATAGCACCATATATGCCTATGCAAACGCACCTCTCATGGCCAGCTTCACTGGTACGAAGGAAGCCATGGTCAAATTCATTATCAGTCGTTACCACAACGGTCGATTTTACTTTGACCGACCGGTCGACATCAATGGCGATGTTATCTCCCGACTCACTGGGTTGTCAAACCAAGGTGACCCGGTCCCCATTGGGATCAAGGAAGGGCTAGTCGAACGCCTTACAGGTTCGGCGTCGGGTAAAAACTCCAAGGGTTTGATGATTAGTCATATCGACGCACGAACACCACAGATCGTGGAAAAAATCATCGCCATTACTCTCACCTTGGCTGGTCGCAGCAGTGACCTCAAACTAGAAATGCTGGACGCCGTCGACAAAATTACAACCGACGGACGCATCTTCAGATGGGCAGACTACCTCGCAGACTTGGTCAAAACCATATGCGAGCGCTGCCAGGAAACAGGAGGTATTATCAAATTCCCCTCCTTAATCATTTGGATTGCTATGTACTATATATGCCCGGAAGGCAGTCCCGTCTTCCGAGAGCCGACTAGGTTTGAGATGCACAGGTTCAAACCCTTTTCCCAAAAAGGAACTGTGCATGAACTAAACCAAGGCAAAGTATTTCTGGAAAACTGTTTCCAGCAGCTTAAGCTGCGCACGACAAGGTGGAGGGTGCCCCAGAACATCCAACGACACCTCCCAGCCGACTCCCACATCCAACTGGAGCTCGACCATACATTAGTATGGTCCTCCAACACTCAGGATTCAAATGCCAGGGACCTCGACTATTATCCCACAGTCGACCAGATATTTCGGGAGCTGTCTAGACAAACCAAAACCAAAATTCAAGTCCAGGAGGCTGCAAAACAGGTCGACTTTTCTATAGTCGAACCTCTGACCGACCAGGAGAAGGAGGAATATTACGAGCTGCACTTGTATATTAGCACCTTTGTGACGCAGGATACTCCGACCGGCACTCCTGGTCGGGTGCACATAACAGTGAAGCATCCAACTGCACCAGTAGTGGATCCCCCGACAGAGCAACATCAGACACCACTACTAGCACAACAACCAGTACAACACACAACTCCTCCGGCTACTCAGACTGTCGACCCAGCTCAGACCCCGACAGGGGAAGTCGAGGAAGACAACCCTGAATATGCTGTATCTCGAAACATTCTCAAGAAACTAGCGAAGGAGATAGCCATTGCCAGAAGGAACATCAAGCTGTAGAAGCGTCAGCAAGGCAAAGGTAAGCGTAAGCTTGTCCTTGCTGACTCCACCGACGACGACGACGAACTGGCAGCCTCAGCACTCGATATTGTCGAGGATGCCTGAGCAAATAAGGTAACTGTTGAAACTCAGTTTCAACGTTTTGTTGAAGCAGGAGCACCGGAAGGTCGGCCAAAGAATGCCAAAACAACACCACTATCTGAAGATGTGGTCGACCTGGTGACGACTCCTCCCCCTCCATCTCCAACTAAAATAGTCGAGGAGCAAGCACCAGCGCAGCAGGCCGCCATTTCCCTAGAAGTCTTTGAAATAGTTATCCCTGAAGCACTCAGGGCCAGGGCCAGCACGGACGCTGAACTCAAATCCTTTTTTCAAACGCTACCTGCAATATTCCAGTCAGCCCAAACAATAAAAACAACAACACCCCTGAAATCCAGCAGCAAGATATACGCCCAGCAAACCACAGTATTTACAAGGATCCATGATGGTGGTGATGTATCAGGCCTTGAACAGACCTTCACTGACTATCGACCGGAAGAAGAAATTATGTCTTCCGACCCAAGTTCCCCACACCATTCTCCATCACCACCAGGATCAGGAAACCCTCCCTCCCCACCCCCATCACCATCATCTCCCCCACCTCCACCACCCCCCGATTCACAGCCGAGACCCTCATCATCATCACAGCCGGAGGTGGACATACCACCTCCACAAAAACCCCCGACCACTGAACCAACCCCTCCGACACAAACCCCTTCGACCTCTGATCCACCTTCCACTTCTGCAGGTCCTCACGACAAACCAACAAAGGAGATAACAGAACCTCTTCCTAGACCCGATCAACTAAGGATTAGCTTACAGGATGTAAGCTCGTTGACCGACTCAGAGGTCGGCCACTTACTCAGTACCCTAGCGAAAGAGTCGAAGAGAAGGACGACCAGACTAAGGAAACAACTCAAGGATAAGGAGACAGAAGAAGTCGAGTTCCTCGACAAATGCAGGTCTCTTGCTCAATCCATTGTTCCTGGCCCTGTCGAAGTAGCCACAGATCGACCTTTGGAGAGGGCATATCAGATATTGGAAGGGATGGTCTCGACCATCTAGACACACCTCCAAGAGACCAAAGAAGAACAGCAAGAAGAAACTGCCCGACTGTTGTTGGCCCAACACACTGCATTTTTAGAGGCATACAAGGTCTTACAGGACCATATGGAGGAATCTATTGTCACTGAGGAAGTACTCAGAGATTGGCCGACACACTATGGACAGGTATACCAGCAGACAAGACAAACCAGACAAGGCATCCAAGCTCTAGAAGCTCGGAAGTCTACAGAAGCTGAACTAAGGCAGACCGTCGAAGAGCAGATTGTCATGGAAACCAACAAGCTGCAGAAATTTGAACGTGAGGCCCATCAGTGGGTTCAACAGGCTCTACCTAACCTGGAGAAAGTTGACAACCTCTGTCCCCACATAAAGAGACTCCTCCAGGATGCCGACGAGCAACATCAAATCTTGGGCCCGACCATGGAAAACATAGCAAAAAAATCCATGTCGGAAAAGATGTCGATTCTGTCAAGTCTCACTACCTTGACCATCGATATCAAGAAGGCATTACAGAGCTGGACCGACTTTCAGCATCAATTGGCCATCACAGCCTTAGCCATCGTCGAAGTCTGCGTTTAGTGACGACCGACCATCCGCCTCCATAGTCCTCAACAGGAGCAAGTCTGAAGGGTTCGACAGGATTTCAATTTTTGGTACCTCCCTCTTTCTTCGGGACGAAGAAATGTTTTGTTTGTGGGGGAGATGTAGAAGGAGCAAGTCAACATAATTCGACTTGAACGAAGACCGACTTAGTCGATCAGCCGACTACGTCGGTCGGCTGAGTAAATATAGTAGTTAGTCTGTTAACTAATAGTTGTGTCGGTTCACCGAACCGACGGGTCGTTACTTTTAACTGATTGTAAATTGTATATATTAGGTTGTTGAGCCACACAAGAACTAAGTTCAGTTCTTGGCTTTGTATGATCCATTGAGAATAATATAATTTGTTCATCCTATCTGTTCTTGTCTCTTATCTCTGTGTATATTTCTGTATATTTTTGTATGTATTATTGGTAACCTTATGTGATCTGTGAGATTACAACACAAACACCTGTCCCAATGGAGCAGGTGGAGCAGGGGCGGGGGCTTGGATGGCTTGTACCGGTGGTGCATAGTAGACTTGTGTGGGTTTTGGTGCCACAAATGTGGGCATTTGTCCCACGTATTGCTGTGTCGGCCAAGCTAATGCATGGGCCTGCTGTGATGGCACAAGTTGTGTATAAGAAGTCGTGGATCCAGACTGGGACATCATTCTTGCATATTAGTCTGGAGTTTGGTTTTGGTAGGAAACACTAGGGGTGTTGTTTGGTTGTGGTGGTATTGCAGGTGGTGTCAGACGGTGTTGTGGTTGGTGGGAGACAGAACCTATGATTCCATATGCGGCATGGGATGCCCCCATTGCATCCTAATAGGAGGTGCCTGCACGGGGAGCATCTGGAATGATAGTGTAAAGGTATCCAGACTATGCATAGATTAGATCATACTGTTAGGCTTTCAAGATGGCCTCCTCTTTGGATTGGGGATGTTCGGATGCGACGTCCTTTGCTATAGGTTGTAGCAAGGTTTTTAGGAACCAATCCAGAAATATCTTGTCATCAAGTTGGATCTTGTACAAATTATGGCGTCGCCACCACTCATGGATGTGGTCGGTTATGTGCATCATAGTATTTTGGTGGCAAGATAACAAGATCTCCACCCCTTTGTCGTATCTGACAGGGAGTTGGAAATATTACAGGAACATAAAAGCCAGGGAGCTGAAATCTAGGTACTTGGCTTGTGGTAGCTTGATGTACTACTTAGTTGTAGCACCTGTGAGGGTGCGTTGGAATAGTTAGAGGCTGATTGAATCATCTACAATGCTATTTGATAAGAACCATAGATGAAATGTCATGATGTGATTTTGGGGGCACTCCCCTACCTTCCATTCAAACTTGGGAATGTCTGAGGGAAGTTTGGTTGGCATGGGAGGCCAAAATGTTTGATGGCGGATAGGATCATTTGTTAACCGAGCCAAGTCAGGAAAGTTGAGATGTGCCATGAAAGGAAGGTTTAACCTGAGGTTGATGTGAGATGGGGCAGCTATGGTGGTGGGGTTTGCAGGGACATGATGCACCTACATAACTGGGGGTACTTGTGGTACCATTGTGGACGGGCCAGTGCCCCCAAGTGTGGTAGGATGGGAATTTTAGGTGGAAGGGCCACTACCCCCATGTATCCCAAGTGGGACAATCTGGGTGGAAGGAATACTGCCCCCATGTGTTGCAGGTGGGACAACTTGACTGGTCAATGTGGGTGGTGGTAGTTGGCTTATGACAATTTGCATGACCATGCTGGGGCCACTAACAGAGGTGTTGGTGGTGATGTGGAGTGTGGAAATGGGTCCACTACCAATTACTATGCCAGAAAATGGATCTAGGTTTGCACTAGCCATGGGGCTTGATGGTGCAGTATGCAAGTCTGGCTCAAATTGGTATGATTTTGAGTCTGAATCAAAGGCTGTGTGGCCTTCTGATGGTGTAGAGGGTCGTTAAGAATGGTCTCGACGGTGTTGGTTCAAGGTCCTGAACTGTGGTGGGTCACCTCTTAGGCATGAGGAAGAATGTGGGGGATCAATCTTGTCTGATTTGTATGTCAAAATGGTGAAATATGGTGATGATTTTTGGACCCTATTTTTAATGGCTTCCTATTGGATTTAGGTGGTCACTTGGCCACCAAGACTGCTAGAAGACAACACTTGGATTTTTCGTCACGGGAGTGCTAGTCAATCAGTGGGGGTAGTTACCTGTTTCGCTTGGAAATTCCTCTTAGTGACCAACTACTTTGGGGTTCCCGTGGTACTCCTCACAATGATTTTCTGGGCTGAGCCCAAGTACTTCCCATGGTTAAGGAAGTCAGGGACTTATGTCCTCAAAGACTCCAAATGTTTAACTTAGTGTAAATTGTAGATTTTAATGGCTCACTTAGCGTCATGAACTGAGTTGGGTTGGTTTATATGGTATGGTTTGTGTGTATTTCTTTTGTCTTTCTGTTATGCTTAGTGGCTGCTTAAATGGTTTATGAATATTCCGCAGATTTCATAACATTGTCAATTAAAGCAGTAAATGATAATCAGAAATTTTACACATGTACCATTTGTGAATATGAAATATGATAGCCTAACTAGGTGACTATGTTAGCTGAAATATTTCACCTCCTGCGGACAGCAAGGTGTTCCACTGGTCTGAATGGTTGAGATCCAGAACAAATAGAGGACAGAGGTTGAATACTCTCCCTAGATGCTATAGATATCTGGAATACAAGGCTTTGATAGTCCACATATGTACCTGCAATCAAGCTCAACACGAAACAGATCAAAGCAACCAGAATATAATCTACTAATCTATGCTAGTGACTAAGGAATATAGCAACATATATCTGAAATCACAACAACAACATCATATGTGGGACATAAATCAACTTGCATTAAAAATATGAAGAAGTTTACAACCAAGCCTTAGTTTTGACATGCATCTCCATGAAACTAGCTCTTCATCCCCAAAAGCTTGACTCTAGCTCTCTATGCTCTCTCCAAGTGATCTTGGGCCAAGAATCAATCCAACAGCATAACAATACCTTCAATGTGAGTCCCCCTCAACCATGGCCAAAAGCTTGTATTTATAAGGCTAGATGGATAGGGTAGGTTGAGAGATTTGTGGGTGAGGTGGCCTCCAAGATCCTAGGATGGGGGATCTTGAGCTTAACTGACCCACTACAGTAGGGATAAAGGATATCTTGAGGCTTATCATCTAGAATCCTAGAGAATCTTCTATTTTTCCCCTTTAACCCGGGGTACCACGTTTTTCCTTCAGTGACAGAGTGGTTCTGGTAATAACTGCTTATGGACTAAGGGCCATAAGCGGTGGCACCGCTTATGGGAAACAGAGTATGGGTGGTGCGAACAAGGGTACCACTCCTGGATAAAAGGGTATGTGCGGTGTTGGGAATTTTCATGTAAGATTGATGAAAAACCATTTAGTTTCCACTCCAGAAGCTGGGATTCAGGGCAAGTAGGTATGTCAAATGTCTTATCACATGATGGTGACAGGATTTTGGTATAACAGGATGTCCCCCAAGGCATGACTCTTAGAGGGATACGATAAATGGGAGCTTTGAGAACAAGTTGTTGCTAGGAGATGAAAATGTCGGCTCGATCGGAGCATGTCGTCAAGTATGCATCTGTAGTACATCAACATGTTGACTCATAGACACAAGTAACCAAACTCATAGTTGTGGACCGATACAAGGCAGATCTATGAGTGGAATAAACAAGCATGGCTACTAGAATACAACGTAGATCCATGTGATAGAGGACTCAAACTTGGACATAGCTACCAGACATACAACGTAGATATATGTCATAGAGACGCAAATTCGAGCATAGCCACGACCATACAAATGTGGATCCATGCTAGATATACAAAACTCCATTGCAACCTGGGGAAAATCAATGAGCACTTTAAACAAATGCCCAGGGTGTTCATCTCATCCTCCACAAAGTACGATTCTATCCATGTGATTACAATGATTTGAAGTCAAACATGGTAGAAACCACTTGATTACCGGCCAATGATGTGAACCGTTAACAAGTGCGAGGGAGATCACCATTAATGTCAATGATTCCCAAGGTACTCTAGTACAATCTACTGAGTGTGAATAGATGTCCTGACGTCAAACACCCAGTCAATTCTATCGATCAAAGGTCAATGATGTGAACCTATGTCGGGAGCGAGAGAATCTGTCATTAAGGCATACAGATCTCAAGGTACTAAACATTGTTTCGAAGACTATTTCCCAAATGATGAGCTGATGTCGATGGAGATAGTCTCATCGAAGGAGGGCCATGATGAGTACCACATCAACGACACGAAATTCAGAACATAGTTCTGGAATGATGTGCATGTAGTCATTAGAGGAATTTTGGGGTCTAAAATGGGCCTCCTAAGGAAAATAATAAAATAATAGTTAAAATAATAAAATAATATTGATTAATTTTGGAGGAAGAAAGAAAAAAACTACTTTTTGTGTTCGTATTTTCGACATATCTCCTTGTGTTTTTACTCAAATTTTGATCAAAAGAGATCGTTGGATGCGAAATTTGATTCTGCATCCAACGAGTACCCATACTGCATACTTTTGACAGACCCCGCTACCCCAAAAACAAGAAATACCTGGAAAAACGTGATGATGATGTCATCATCATCATCACGTTTTTCCAGGTATTTCTTTTTTTGGGGGTAGCGAGGTCCATCAAAAGTATGCAATGTGGGTACTCGTTGGATGTAGAATCAAATTTTGCATCCAACGAGCTCTCCCGATCGAAATTTGAGTAAAAACACAATGAGAAATGTCGAAAATACAAACAAAAAAAATAGTTTTTTTTTAATGACAAATATGTCAATTCAACCATTATGGTTGACTTATTTTATTAAAATTCTATTGGTTCTTGAATGCCAACTCACAAAAACTTATTTTGGCACGTTTTCTTATAAGGCCCATTTTAGACCCCAAATTTCCTCTAATGAACCATATGATTGACTCAAAGACTATGTGGACTGCAGATGTAAGACTTCTTCAAATCCCCTTTGAACATCGGGTGGCATGACAAAAATACTTGGCAGCATGACTAGACAGGACAGATACACAATGCGACAGTGGACAATGCATTCTTTTGAAAGACTCAAAGGATTGACATGACTCATGAAAGTGGATCGTCACAGAGATCAGCTGAATACCCAATTGACTGACATGATTGTGGAGACAAGTGCCATGTTCAAAGGTAATGAAAAACAACTACCATTATTTACAAGTTGATTCACTTCCCATTTCCCCCATCATGATTGATGAGTGCCTCTTTTTGGTTTTACGAGTTCAAAGACGGTAACAAACACTCGATATAGCTCATCAGAAGACAAGTCCAAACTCATATGTTTTACAAACCTAAGAGAGGAGGGGTTCGATCCCAAAATGGGTCTCTCAATGTTTAATTTTAATGAGTCCACTTAAAGAAAAATCGATATCATTAATGTTTAGAGATTCTGAACGAATACGGAAGAAGACTCCATAGGGGTCCTTTTTCGTATGATTTAGTCTCTAAGGCCCGAAAAAGTGTAAAATCATACCTTAGAGAACTCTTCTAGTCATGATTGGCTGGAGCGATCCCTTTTCATAAATAGTCCGATCTGAACTGAAAAAGAGAGAACCTACCACCGGACAGACAACTCTTCAAATATTTTAACGAGCGTAAAGAAGACAAGATCGCTCGACGATATTTTCGTATTTAGGGAGCCTGAAAAGGGTTTAAAGAGGACTCCATTATAATTTTTCATGTTTCGAATCCAGAGCATGAAAAAGTAATAAACTAAGCTCAAACCACTTTTCATGTTTTAACCAAAGCACGAAAAATGAAAAGTAAGCTCAACCCCATCTTACTGTTTTTAACGAGCTCAAAGATCAGTTGAAAGAATGCTCAGTGATTGGTTTCATTTTTATGCAAGCTTGAAACAAATGGGTAAACTATGCTTGAAAAAATACCATTAACATGATATACAGAGGTTGGAATCTTTCCCCCAGCATGATTGCTAGCGAAGCTTACCCCTAGCATGGTTGCTAGTGGCTCGACATGCCCCCAAGCTTCGTTTCATTTAACATCGATTCTTCTTCCATACCCAACCTAAAAACCTGGTTACTAATGTGAAAATGTTCACCAGGGGGGTAGAAGAAAGAGAATTGGGCAGGCAAAGGTTCAAGTTCTAACACTAAAGTGAAGACTCGAATCAAGGGAAGGGGATCTGTTTCATTTTTACGCAAGCTTGAAACAGAAGGTAACTTTGCTTGGAACATGATTTCATTTTTATGCAAGCTTGAAATCAAAAGGTAAACTATGCTTGAGGAGATCCATTTCATTTTTTAACGAGCTTGACATAGAATGGGAACTTTGCTCAGGGAAAACTGACATGATGGTCAGGTGCTATTTCATTTTTTAACGAGCTTGACATAGAATGGGAACTTTGCTTAGAATATGGTTTCATTTTTATGCAAGCTTGAAACCAAAAGCATAAACTATGCTTAAGGAGTGGTTTTATTTTTTAATGAGCTTGAAACCAAAAGGTAAACTATGCTCTAGACATGGTTTCATTTTTATGCAAGCTTGAAACGAAAAGGGTAAACTATGCTTGAGGAGTGGTTTTATTTTTTAATGAGCTTGAAACCAAAAGGTAAACTATGCTCTAGACATGGTTTCATTTTTATGCAAGCTTGAAACCAAAAGGTTAAACTATGCTTGAGGAGTGGTTTCATTTTTTAACAAGCTTGAAACCAAAAGGTAAACTATGCTCTAGACATGGTTTCATTTTTATGCAAGCTTGAAACCAAAAGTAAACTATGCTCTAAAACTTGCTCCTACCCAACATGATATCCAGAGTTTGGTATGTTTCCCCCATTTCATAAAAGCCAGTGTCTTAGCTCCATTATGATGTCCATAGAATGGAGCCATGCCCCCCATTTACCTATGATGGGAAGAAGCTAAATAGGAGGGGAAAGAGCCATAAGAACATGTGGAACATTCAGGGCAGTATGACTAGTAGGAGTAATGTGATGGTCAGGTGTAACAAAGGAAAGCTGATCAATGGTCACAATCTTCCCATCATGGGGAAAATGTATAACTCTAAAGAGTGTGGACACAACAGCCTTCATGGCATAAACATAATAACGTCCAAGGAGCAGATTAAAATCTAAAGGACCTTGGACCACCATAACATCAATGCAAACAATTTTCCCTCCTAATGTAATAGGCAAATAAGGAAGGGTCCCTAAAGGTGAGGTAGGCCTACGGTTAAAATCCAGTATCTGATCGGTGGCTGGCACAAGCTGAGGAGAGCCTAAAGCTTGCCAAGCAATTGAGGATATAATACTAACAGAAGCCCCTTTGTCAACAATAGTGCGAAGTATCTTCCTAGCAGTAACATTCACAACTATCTGGAAAGGAACACTCGAATGAAGACGAGACTCTGTTAGGTTACTCCAGTCAAAGGAAATAACCTCACTACTCGGAGAGGGTTCTGTCGAAACAAACAAAATTTCCTCTTGTTGAGAACAATCAGAACGAAGCATAAAAACTTTAGCAGGTTTTGGTTCATTCTCTAGTGGAAGAGAAGAACAAGACAGAGATTTGGTCAAAGAGACTACTTCAGTCTTAACACTCTCTGATGAAAGAGTGGGATCGGGTGGAAAAGACATCGACTCGACCACTTCACTCTCCGAAGGAAGAGTGGGATCAATTACAGATAAATCCAAATCGACCACTTGGTCAACTAGTGGGGGATCGAGGGATAACTTACTATCACTTGTTGGAATCACCTGTTGATGATGAGTAATATTTTTCAACCAATGCGAAGCTTCATCCATGCTTCGACAAAGAAAAGTATGATGCATAGCCTTGCATATCAAACAAGGATACAAGAATTTACCCCTACGACCTTTTACCAATGGGTCACTTGTTGAAGGAGTATCGTCAACATGATGATCATAGGTTGATGACACTAATGGTTTGTACCCTTTAGACCACTCTTCTTGTACATGGGAGAGACCGGGACACTCCTTAAGAAGGTGGTCCCCTTTGCAAAGCTTACAAGGGAACTTGGGTTTTCCAAGTGTTCTCTTAGAATGAGCACCATCAAGGGCAGATAGTTGCTTCTTTTTCTCTTTCTTATCCTTCTTCTTTTTACCCTTCCCTTTCTTCTTCTTCTTATCCATATGACTACTAACCATAGAGCTTTGGTCAAGCGAATAAGAATGAAGGGATGAAGCAACAAACGACGAAGAAGGAGAGAGATTAGGTTGAGGTCGATCCTCTCCCAGAGGAGAGGTGACATTTGAGACATTAGGTGTAACAGGAATTACTAGATTAAATAGCCAGACCGATAATCCTATAGTTAATCCAGGAATATTTAGAGTGGCAATAAAGGGAGGACCAATACCTTCACTTGGAGGGAATATAAAAGGTACACATTGGAAAGGGACCTCTTGAGTGGTAGTCTCAGATTGGGATGCCATCTCTAAAATCTCTAAAAACCTCCTAACTAGCACGCACAAGCAAGTACTACTCAAACTAAAAGCAACAAACAAACATGAGAAAGGAGTGGATAAGAGTCAGGAACCTCACAGGCCAGGCCAAAAGTATAACTAAGATGGTTTGAGTATTCCTAAAAGGGTCTCCCGATATACGCAAGGTATGAGGGAGCTCAAATTGGTAGTAGTGCTGTCTAATGCATAATCGTTCACAAGGGGCCTTCCTATATACAATCGAGTACATGAAGTACCTTTCTATATACCTCAAGGGTACGTGAAAGGCCGTTCGATATATCGATGATACGTGGAAGAACCGAGCGAGTCCGAGGATGTAATGCGGACAAGTAGTGACAGCTCCTACGCTTAATGACACACGAACACGTCTCTAACTTATCACTCAAATTTTGATGTAAATTTTAGCCTAGTACTACCGTTAATTTTATCTTGTGCATTTAAGTGGAACCATGGAGTGAAAACTTGAATTTAAAGAAGATGCATACTGATCTATATGACAATGCAAGTTTTCCTCTTCAATGAAATTCTACCTAAGAGAGGGAGAGAGATTTACTTTTCTTCCAAAAATGCACACCCAAATACAAATGCAACTCTATCTTTTCAAACGAAAAGTAAAATATCAATGCACCCCAAACAATATTCAAAGAAAATAAAAAGGAGATCTAGAGAACATTTAAGATAAATAAACCAGAAATGTTTCCTATCTTTTCATGCTTGAAAAAGACACATAAAAACTCAATGGAAAGATGATTTCACTAACGTTTCCAAACAAATCTAACTCTAATGCACACAAAGCTGAAAACAAATATTTCTTCTCAATGAAGTAAGATCTAGAATTTCAAACAATCGTGCACAAAACAAGAAGAAAATCGTTCAACAAGCTTGCGAATAAAGCGACAGAGAGAGAAAACTAAAAATTCTCTTTGAAATAGACAAGGAAACGAAGAACCAATCTTTCCTACCAAGCACTTGAAGAATCAACATGCAAAAGGAAAGAAGAATCACCCAAGCAAAGAAAGACTCAAAACAACATGGATCACACACGCATTCCAAGTCCAAAACAAACCAAATCCTACACATGAAAATGAAATGTATATTTCCAATTCCAATGAAAAATGTCTACAGAGAAGAGAAAGAGGTTTCAAGCAAAGAAAATAATGTAGAATCTAATGCAAGAAACACAAACTCTCTTTCAATGCAGAAAGAATACAACAATCAAAGCAACTGCAGAATACACACTTTCATAAAAAAGTAAGCCAAAAACACACAAAAAATAAAAAATACAGAGTCTGGAACAGGGCCTACCTGGTACCGTGCAGATGAAACTGCTGATAGGTGGTTTTGAGGCAGAACCACTTCTTACTCACTGGATTCAGGCGGTGGCACCACGTCTGGCTAACTGGACTCAGGCGGTGGCACCGCTCCTTTCCAATAGAACATGTGCGGTTCCCTGTAAACATCCAAAACACAAGGAGAACGGCAGATCAAGTCAGAAAAAGACTAGATCAAGGTAAATAATGATGAATTGAATATGGAAACAAAGCATAAAAGACTGAAATGACTCAGATTTGAACGAATCTAGAAATTTAAAACCCAAATAATGCAAGTCAAAAAGTAGATCTGACTGAAGAGAGTTAAAGAAAACGGAGCTTGGATTTAGACAAGAGTTGTAGACTGAGGAAGATCAAAACAACTGATATGCATGCTCCCCAGTGGAGTCGCCAGATTTGTTAGTTGGAATATTTCACCTCTTGCGAACAGCAAGGTGTTCCACTGGTTTGAATGGTTCAGATCTAGAACAAATAGAGGACAGAGGTTGAAGACTCTCCCTAGACGTTGTAGATATCTGGAATACAAGGATTTGATAGTCCACCTGTGTACCTACAATCAAGCTCAACACGAAACAGATCAAAGCAACCAGAATATGATCTACTAATCTATGCTAGTGACTAAGGAATCTACCAACATATATGCGAAATCACAACAACAACATCATATGTGGGACAGAAATCAACTTGCATTAAAAATATGAGGAAGTTTACAACCAAGCCTTAGTGTTGACATGCATCTCCATGAAGCCAACTCTTCATCCCCAAAATCTCTAACTCTAGCTCTTGATGCTCTCTCCAAATGATCTTGGGCCAAGAATCAATCCAACACCATAACAATACCTTGAATGTTCTCCCCCTCAACCATGGCCAAAATCTTGTATTTATAAGGCTAGATGGATAGGGTAGGTTGAGATATTTGTGGGTGAGGTGGCCTCCAAGATCCTAGGATGGGGGATCTCAAGCTCAAATGTCCCACTATAGTAGGGATAAGGGATATCTCGAGGCTTATCATCTAGAAGCCTCGAGAAGCTTCTATTTTCCCTTTTTACCCAAGGTACCGCGTTTTTCCTTCAGTGACAGAGCGGTTCTGGTAAAAACCGCTTATGGACTAAGGGCCATAGGTGGTGGCACCTCTTATGGGAAACAGAGTATGGGCAGTGCGAACAAGGGTACTGCTCCTGGATAAAGGGGTATGTGCGGTGCTGGGAATTTTCATGTAATATTGATGGAAAACCATTTAGTTTCCACTCTAGAATCTGGGATTCAGGGCAAGTAGGTATGTCAAATGTCTTATCACATTATGGTGACATGATTTTGGTATAACAGACTACCTTGCACCTATATTTTTCTTCAACTAGGAAAGGGTGTTGGGTGCTCAACACAATGGGACTAAGCCCATCCGTAGATCCACAGGTCACCATATGGATGCATGCTCGGTCAACAGGGAGGACGCTGAGCACCGTGAGAAGCCCTCCTTCTCTAGCCCCTCTACCTTCCAAGTCACCCATTTTTAGTGGCTTCGAAAAATAATAGGTGAAGTGCCTATTACTATATGATCTTCACCCTTCGTCGTATCCCAGAATACCCGGAAGGGTGATGACTGGGTAGAGGAGGAAGGGTTAGGCAAGAGGTTGATTTTAATTACAGTAATTTTTTAATCAAGCTTTGTTCATGTTCATTAATCCATTAACCATTGATTTACACATTGATTTACACATGTTGCAAATAAAATGAACAGAAACAGAAACATAAACAAATTTGATGGATAGAGGCGGCTAAGCGGCATTGACAGTCCTTAAATTTTTAAAAATTAGACTCTGAGAGATAGATCGCACTTTTCGGGTAAATTGTGGCAAGGGAGTCACCAAATTTTCCCAAAAACAGGCGAGGGAGTCGCCAAATTTTCCCAAAAACAGGCGAGGGGGTTGCTCAGAACCTGCAGACATAAGTGGGATGACTTCTAGGAGGGGGTCACACCTTTCAGGGAAAAATGGGTGACCTGATCGCACCTGTCAGGACAGAATGAGCGACCTGGTCCCCTCTTTCAGCCTGATAAGAGCGACCTGCTCCGGAAAGTGAAATTGTTTTTATCCTGAGCCAGATCCGGCCGACAATAACCTTTACTGTGGCCAAATGGGATCGAATTGGTCGTGAGGAGGCTCGACAGTAACTAGAAATGCAGAAAAATAGAGATCTAAGCTAGATTTGAAAGAAATTTAAACTAGGGAAAGAAAACAGAAATAAAAACTGAAACTTGTAAAAAAAATCCAAGGATCCTATGGGATCGACCTAGTATGGTTGCTAGTTCTGTAGCAGGGATTTCTTCCTTACTATAGGGAAGGAATGGCTACCTTCCATCTATAGGACGGAAGGGTAGGGTTCCTGGTGGTTATGCAAGAAAAATGAAATAGAAATGAAAGGAAAACAAAAACAAAGAAACCCCTCTGCACACAGGGTTATGGGTTTAGCTCCAATACCTTGTATACAACTGTTAGATACATCCAAAGACCTGTAAGAACATGTTCGGCCATGGAACCTACAAGCAAAGATATGTTAGATAACTCAAATAAACAAAATAAAATAGAGATTATACCTTCATTTGGTGGAAATGGGCCACCATGCCCTAGCTTGGAGAAGTGCCTCTCTTGAGAATGGGGGAGCTATGGCTCAATGAGGGAATGGATGAGAGGGAGAGTGAATGGCTTGAGAGAAAAGTGATCTCAAGGATCTCACTCTAGTAGCATAACAGTATGCAAGGAAGGAATGATTTGAGAGTGACCCCCACCCCTCTATTTATATCTTTTTTAGGGTTCTAAGCCCTTGGTCAGGGTTTTAGCCCCTTTTTGGGATTTTACCCCCTTTCTCTCAATCTTTAGCTCTTTTGGGGGTTTTAGGCTCCTTTGAGGGGTTTTAGCCCCTTTTTGGAGGCTTTAGCCCCTATGAGAGTTATTTTGGCTCTTTTTAGGGGATTTTAAGCCCTTTTGCATATTTTTGAGCCTTTTTGAGGTCGTGAGGGTCAAATGGGGTTAAATGAGGGTCGTGCATGGGTGTCCTTGGGTGGTGTAGGCCATGTAGAGATGAGTGAGTGATTTTTTGGGTTAGCAACGCCTATATTGACCTAGTTAGCTGCTAGTTTTGCCACCTGTTTAGACTATTATGGAAAATATAAATGCTGCAAAGTTTAAAAATCACAAGATGAATTCAACTTATAATAAATAAATGTTCATTGGTCATGAAGGTTTCTACGAAGAACCAAAATAACACTAAATCTAGGATTCCCAGAGAAAGGCAAAGAGATCCATGAAATATGAAAAATGTAAAGCAATAGCTAAAAACGATTAACTAGAAAGAGAATGAAATTGCCAATTTAAAAACTTGTTAGCTAATTTGCAATAGCTCTTAACCATGGACCGTTGATTTATGATATTGAATGGCCATTAGACGGCGGAGTTTTAAGAGAATTTATCTCTATTTATGGAACTGTAAACTCAGGAATACACCATAAGAATTGGCCACTCCCACTATTTTCCATACTAAGGCTCAATAACACTTAAAGAAAGTGGCTTAATCTGCAAGGCCATTTGATTCCCCTAAAAAAAATAGCTCTAGCAAGGTTCTTAACTATTTTTTTTCAGTAAATAGACATAATAAATTGTTATATATTAATATTTCAAATAAAGTGATACAATTTACAAATATTCTAACTGAACTAAGACATTTTTACAAACGTTGATACTAGCATAATCACATTTTTAATAGATATAATGAATGTTGATAGTGTACAACCACTTTTTAAAAATAAATATAGGTGATATTAGAGGTTTGCAATATAGATCAAGAGGATTGCAATAACAATGAGTTTTGAGAGATTCAACAGACACCAATGAGTTTAGAGAGATTCAAGAGACACGAATAAGAAGAACAACTCGTCAAGTGACAACGAGCCTCCTGTTTTTACTGCTTCCATACCATTGATTAGGAGGATGTATAGAAAATAAAGATGCCATTGATAATGAGGTATTTAAAATAGTTATACATCGGTAGAAAAAACAGTGTATTTATATAAATTGGTTTCCAGATGTAGACTGTAATGGCGCGATATTACACCTATGCTACGTAAATTTTTGGTGTTTTTCTATTTTTTAAAACCTACCCAGAATGACATGTTTTATTAATCTATCATTTCTCTATCAAACATGTTCTTTGTATTTATGTCTTTGGATCTTGGGGTTCTACTCTCTCCTATTTTGGCAAATTGAAATGATACATATTTTAAAGATAAAATTATTTTACGTCTCATTTTGTTCAAATGAAATTACTTCACTAAGCGACCGTGCCTTTATTTTGTGATACCAAACAAAAATGTTGTTGAATATCCATCTAATCTTTTGTGATTAGTTTAGCATAGGAAAATGACACACTTTGAAACATGTATAACATTGGTCAACTTGCTAGTCGGGCAAGTTGGATCGCTAGCCAGGACCAGTTGATAAATTAATAAATAAAGTCTGAAACAAAATCACTCAATACAATGTAATTCAAACGGTTTACTACATGTATGTCGCGTGTCAACTAGAAAGGACAATATAAATTTCACGTAGCACACCCAACAAACATACCCAACTTATAGATTAATGTGAAATATTGACATCAGATAAAAATGGTTTGCTACAGGTATGTAGTGTGTCAACTATCCAGACAAATATAAATTGCAGAGAGCACACACGACATATAGGTTAATGTGAAAGCTCCATGTTTTGAGCATAAATGACTAAATCTAAATAAGTATACTACTATGTATGTTAATGACCATGACTGCATTTATTGTTCATCAAACAATCCGCCTAAAGACAATTGAAATGCTATAGTAACCATATTGAAAATGTGTGAATGGTATCTTAGAAATAGAGGAAAAAGGGTTTTGTAAAATTATTTGTGTATGAAAAATGAAATGGGAGCTAACGAACCATCCAAGCCATTGAAACAATCAATTTCACCTACCAAGCTAGCTTTCCTATGCCCAAACATAATTCAGTGGTTGATTAAATACAAAGGAGAATAGCATATACTCATACAATAGAACGAGGATTGGGTCATATGTTTGCTACATGCTCAAGTCAACCTACAAGCTCCCATCTAGCATAGGAACCATTGTTCAAGTGTGGAAAGTTAGGAACCATTGTCTCGGTAAGTGTGGAGCAGATAGGAACCATTATTTGGTATGTACAACATAGTATACATCTCTTTCGGTAAGTTTAGTTCACAAACCAATGACCAGAATCCATCAAATGCATCAACTCTTGGATCTACAGAGTGAGTAGTAGCAACTATTCCTGTCATCGAGTGCATTGAAACTACTATATTCTTGAATTAGAAAAAAATCACAGTTAATAAGTGTTTTGCATTTTCATTTTTATTGTGTCTTCATTGTATTAGCTAAAGAAAAAATAAATATCCGTATATTTGAATCAAACACTACTCAACAGTTCCAAGCTATTGAATTGTTTCCTAACATGAAAAAAATGAACTTTTATGTTAAAAAAAAATTCATGACTTTTGTGCTTTCTAAGCCTTTGAACACCATGGTTTTTCAAAGTATTTTCTTCTGAATTTTGGAAGTTTAATCGATAGCTCCCATATCCTCGATCCGTTGTGATGGAAGTAGATGGATTCACTTAGTTTCTTCACCTCGATCCATTGCGATGGATTTACTGAGTCATTATGTGTAACACCTTGGTTTTGACCCCATGGTATTGAAATTGTAGATGATGTATATATTGTATTTAAATCATGGCGTTGAGCTCAAGGCCAAGGCCCTGCCATTGATTTAGTGTTTTTTGTATCGGTGATCAAGGTTGATGCCGATGGGTATAGTGCTAAGTCAAGCACATTACATTTTAAAGTCATCATATAAATATGGAATTTAATAAAAATACCACAGCTAGCTATGCACTTTAACATAATAGATGGGGGCATGATTTCACAAGGAATAGGGAGGGAATTTAGTCAAAATCATGAGCCATAGGGTGAGACAAGATGTCAATGGGGTACACGTAAACCCTCAGCTACCTTTTTGTCCCTTGCACTCAATCATTCAATTCTTCCAGAATAGCGATTACGACAGTTAATGTCTTGGGTAGAGTAAGGCATGGCAGTCGGTTTCGTGACTAATCCATCCTTTAGTTTGAGAAGACCTATAGCTTGTAGTCTGGGGAAGCCACATTCTTGCTTCTAAAGCATGTAAACACATGAATATGTTCTTGATCCATTCATCCCTTATCCCTTAGTTGCTCAGTGGGGCTTATTGTTCATTATTCAATTGTTCACTATCTGGAGTCACGGAGTAGGTTGTTATGCATCATTTCTCCTGTGTACAAGTAAAAACCTTGTTTCAGCTATGTTACAAAGTGGTATGAAAACCTGTTCATCTTTGTTACCAATTGGAGCCATGTGTTGTTGTGTATCCTTGTGGTTTGTTGTTATGTGTGCCCTGGTTTAGGTCTGAACTATATGCAAGACTTAGGAGTGGAAGAGACATTGAATGGGATTGATAAATATAGTGAAGAGAGGGACCTCATAAAAATATAAGAGTGGTTGGTGAATCTTCTATGCACACCCTGAAGAGCACTGGAAGGGAAGGCATATCCCGAGGGACTATGTAGCAGAGAAGAGGATGCTTCCTTGTGTTAGGTGTGTAGGTATTGTGGATTCCAGGCTAGATAGATCTTGTGAATGTGGAAATTGAACCAGGTGATAGATTAATTTTACTCACAACAATTAACAATTGATCATGCAAAATCACTCACAAAGAGACTGAAAATTGGAGCTGAACACTAAACTGTATTAAATCAGTGTACAATAGCCAACCCTGTAATAACATAGGTTGCTGAATAAATAACATACATCAGGGATTTGAATGCATGAGGAGCAATTCGAATCTAGCATAAAGCAGGCTTACTAAAAATAAGCAAATCCCCCATAGGTGTAAAAAGCCGATCCCAAATCTGTCATGGAGCTCACGAATTGGAAAAATGGCTTAGGCAAGCTAAAGAGTGGTGGAATGGCAGCTTATATATGCTTTTGCATGGAAAAAAGAGAGGAGGATGTGTAGGACAAAAAACTAGTCAACCTCACCTAGTCTAGATTTTCCTTTTGCCTTAAAACACTGAAAAAGTAGGGAATAAAGCAGAAAAAGCAGAAGGGCGTCTAGGAGGCCAGGAATAAAGCATAATTGATTCCTTTAGCTCTTCCATGCACTACATGAGTCAAATGAGTAAAGTTTGACCATTATAGATAGGCAAATGACAACTTGCACAAGGTGGGACACATGAACTAGGCTAATAAGACAGAAATAATTAAATTAATGTCTAAATGGGTAAACTATGGGTTGATTATTCTAACACCCCCCCTTAAGCCTGACTTATGAGTAATATATCAGAAAATTATAGGGCCTAGCAACAAGGCTTAGTCACCCTTTACATACTGCATGTCCATTTAAACAAGGAAAGAGGCAAAACCAACTTGGGAAAATCCTCCCTTAAACATGGACTGTAAAACAAAATTGTAGAATCTTGTCTTCACTCATGCTTGCACAGCATGATCAGCAATCCCCAGTAGTGATTTGATATTGCTGAAGGTCTTTTCACAAAATGCTTTGGTGAAGATATCAGCTACTTGTTCTGAAGATGAGTAGAAGAGTAGGTGAATGGTGCCATCATGCACAAGTTCTCTAATGTAGTGCATATGGATCTCAATGTGTCTGGTTCTCTGCTTATGAACTGGATATTTTTAGATTCGAATGTTACTCTGTTTATCATAGTAGATGGTAGTTGAGTACTCTGGTTCGATGCCACACTCTCCAAGTAAACCCTGCAACCATAAACATTGAGTTGCTGCATTAACAACTCCTCTGTACTCTGCTTCTGTAGATGAGAGTGCAATGGCACTCTGTTTCTTGCTTGACCAGTTGATTGGCCCTTCTACAAGCATGAACACATATCCTGATGTGGACTTTTTGTCTGTGCTATCACCTGCCCAATCACTGTCAGTAAATCCAATCAAATCAAGATCAGATTTTGCTTTATAGAAGATCCCATGTGTCCTTGTTCCCTGAACAAAGTTAAGGATCCTTTTGGATGCTTTCCAATGGATCTCTTGAGGCTGATCCATGAATCTAGAAGCCACACTTACTGCATAACAAAGATCAAGTCTATTATGTGTCAGATACAACAAACATCCAATCAATTGCCTATACAATGTATTGTTTACCATAGGTGAAGAATCAGCTTCACTCCTGAAAGGAAAGCAGTTTTGCTTGCTTTGCAATCCTTCATTCTAAATTTGTTCAGCAAGTCCAAGGCATATTTGGACTGGTGCACCTTGATTCCAGCTTTGGTTTGAGCAATCTCAAGCCCCAAAAATTGACTTAAGAGCCCCAAATCTGTCATGGAGAAGGCTTGGTTCATAGCTCCTTTTAAGGAAGCAATCTCAGCCTGTGAGCTTCCTGTAATGAGGAGGTCATCAAAATATAACACAATGATCATTAATGAACCATTAAATAACTTCAAATAGACATTTGGATATGATTTGCACCGAACAAAATTCAGTGATAGAAAGAAGCTATCGATCTTGGCATACCAAGCCCTGGGGGCTTGCTTTAGCCCATACAATGACTTTCTCAACCTGCACACAAGAGAAGGGTTAGTAGCAAAACCTTGAGGCTGCTGCATATATATCTCCTCAGTGATATCTCCATTCAGGAAGGCACATTTTACATCCATGTGATGTACCTCCCATTGCCTTGAGGATGCAATGGCTAAGGCTAGCCTAATGGAATCCATTTTTTCCACTAGGGAAAAAGTCTCATTATAATCTATGCCATGAACCTGTGATTATCCCTTGGCTACCAATATGGCCTTGTACTTCAGTGGTGAACCATCAGAAGCAAATTTGGTCTTATAGACCCACTTACACTATACTAGTTTTCTCCCTGGGGGAAGATCCACTAGTTCCCATGTGTTGCTCTTCTGGAGTGAGCTGAACTCCTTCTTCATGGTTGTTTGCCATCTTGGATCTCCTACTGCTTCTTCACATGTTTGAGGATCAGAATCCACCATCAAATAGCATTTTTCAGCAAACATAGGATCCTTCATGCACAGACCACTCTCAAATTGAGATCTAGTCCTCCTTGAGTCATTGGGATCCCTAGCTAGCTCACCTGCTGCATGTAGTGTATTGGATGCCCATTTTGGCCTTGTCGGGCTGTTAGGGTCTGTAATAAACTCATCTCCATCAGAAAAATCAGAATCATCATGTTCAACAAACTCTTTACTTACTTCTTGAGGTTCAGGTGGTGAAGAGGCTTCACCAACTTCCACTGCTGCAAGGGGTTCTTCTTCAAACTGAACAAACCTTTCGATGAAGGATTTATTTATGCTCAAATTTATCAACTTGTACCCTTTTGAATCTTCAGAGTATTCAACAAAAAGACACTCTTGGCTTTGGGGTTGCAAAGCCTTCCTCTTCTCTGTTGGAATTCTAGCCCAAGCCTTTGAGCCAAAAATCCTGAAATGGGTCACATCTAGCTTGTGCCCACTCCATGCTTCGAAGGGAGTCATGCCATCAAGATGTT
>LPNX010102613.1:266353-292559 GCA_001517045.1 Pseudotsuga menziesii | reverse complement strand
GTTTTCCTAGGATACAACCTTGGCAGACTCCTTTGGAAAATTTTATCTTGGGAAACCCTATGACCATCTCTTTTTCACTAAGATCAGAAAGATATTTGTCTTTTAGGTGGCCAAATATTTCATGCCAAAGCTTGCTTGCTTCATTAGCATGAATCAGAAGAGCAGAGGGGTTTGAGTAAGGTAGGAAGTGTGAGAACATGTATACCTTTTGAGCATGATTCACAACTCCTTTTGCAATGACTCTACCAGTTGAAATCTCTGTGATCTCAACTTCATCGGGGGAGAATATGACCTTCTTAGGAGACCCAGTGTGGGTCATCTGGTACACTGATAGGAGGTTGGAGGCAATACCAGGCACATACAACACATTGCTGAACTGACCATGATGAAGATCTATCCTTTCTTTGCCTAAACTTTCAGTGAGAGAGTCATCTCCCAGTACTATAGATAGTCCTTTCGACTTGTCCAGTGAGGAGAAGGCCTCCTTAGTCGAAACCATGTGTCTTGAAGCTCCAGAATCAATGATAAAACTGGGTGAGCTTGATGTGCCAGCAACTAGAGCATGAACTCTCTCTCTGTCATCTGAAATTGATCCTCCTTCTCTCTTCTTTGAGCTTTCTGGAAGGGAGATGCCATTCTTCTCCAGGAGTTGGGTCAGCATGTCTATCTGCTTTTTCATACAAGAGCTTTCGGAGTGATTGCCCTTATTGCAGTATGCGCACTTGTTCATTTCATCTTTGTTTTTCTTCTTCTGGTAGTTCTTCTTGGGACCTTGTTGATCCTTCGGAGACTGTTTCTTGTCTCTCTTTTGCTCAGGTGGCTTTTTAGCTTTCTTTTTTCTTTTTGAATCCACCTTCGAATCTCCAGCAATCAAAGCTTGATCTTTGGATGGTTTGATGGTGCCCATCATCACCATCTTGTCCTGTTCTTGTGCGAGAGATTCCATGAAATCTGCAAGGCTAGGCATCTTCCAGGTTCGAGCTGTTAGTTTTGTGGCATAGAAGGTCGAAACAAACACTGAATAATCAGGGCCCAGCTTCGAGAGGATGGCAAGTATGAGTTGATCATCTTTCTTTTCGATACCACACTGTTTCAGCTACAAAACTAGTGCTTTGAACTTGGAGAAATATAGCTGCAGGGATTCAAAGCTCGTTGGACTCAGGGAAATCAGCTCATTTTTGATTTTATGTCCCCTCATCTCATCTGTCTTTCCAAAAATATCAGCAAGCTTCTCCCATACTTCATTCGGTGATGTCAATCCATCAAGATGGAAAAGGAGGTCTCTGGAAATACTCAGACACAGGAGGCCATAAGCCTCATCCCTCCTGTTGTGCCATTTTATCTTCTCTGCAGCTGCATTGGGCTCTGCTTCTGTTGCCATAGTCACCCTGTAGAGGCCTTTCACTCTCAACAGTATCTCCATATCTGCTTTCCATTCAAATAAATTGAAGGGATTCAAGATAGTTTTCTGTGATTGATCCATAGCTTAGAAAATCTGTTCCGGCTGTCAGGAGAAGGCTCCTAGTCACTGATGTCGAACCTGCAAAACAATTTTTGAAGGAGAGAAATAATATACAATGGCTCTGATACCATGTGGAAATTGAACCAGGTGATAGATTAATTTTACTCACAAAAATTAACAATTGATCATGCAAAATCACTCACAAAGAGACTGAAAATTGGAGCTGAACACTAAAATGTATTAAATAAGTGTACAATAGCCAAGCCTGTAATAACATAGGTTGCTGAATAAATAACATACATCAGGGATTCGAATGCATGAGGAGCAATTCGAATCTAGCATAAAGCAGGCTTACTAAAAATAAGCAAATCCCCCATAGGTGTAAAAAGTTGATCCCAAATCTGTCATGGAGCTCACGAATTGGAAAAATGGCTTAGGCAAGCTAAAGAGTGGTAGAATGGCAGCTCATACATGCTTCTGCATGGAGAAAAGAGAGGAGGATGTGTAGGACAAAAAACTAGTCAACCTCACCTAGTCTAGATTTTCCTTTTGCCTTAAAACACTGAAAAAGCAAGGAATAAAGCAGAAAAAGCAGAAGGGTGCCTAGGAGGCCAGGAATAAAGTAGAATTGATTCCTTTAGCTCTTCCATGTGCTACATGAGTCAAATAAGGCAAGTTTGACCATTATACATAGGAAAATGACAACTTGCACAAGGTGGGACACATGAACTAGGCTAATAAGACAGAAATAATTAAATTAATGTCTAAATGGGTAAACTATGGGTTGATTATTCTAAGAGTGAAGGTGCCCCCAGCTCTTGAATGAGGCCCTTCTAGGCCAGATAGATCTTGTGGAGGTGTCCCTAGCTCTTGTATGAGGCCCTATATTAGACATTCTTCCTTTTCACTGCCTTAGCAGCCTGATACACCCAAACATAGATTTGCTTGGCTAAAAGCCTAATAAACCCAATGGCATATTGGCTTGGCTGGGCATCTTGATAAACCCAATCATATATTGGCTTGGCTGAGTAGCCTAATAAAACCAACAGTGTGTTGGCTTGGTTTTGTCTTGTTGTGCATTTTGGCTATGTGTGATCCTTGGCTAGACATCCTAATAAACCCAACTGTTAGTTGGATTGGATGAGTAGCCTGATAAACCCACCAATGAGATGACTCGGTTGAGTAGCCTGATAAACCCATCTGTCAGTTAGCTTGGCTAGTCCTTAATGTGAATTTTGGCTTAATTGTGTGTAGTCTGATAAACCCAACTGTTAACTGTCTTGGTTGTGTGGCATGATAAACCCAACAGTGTATTGGATTGTTTTCCTACAAGCTGATACACCCAATTATGTATTGTCTTGGCTGGATAGTCTGATAAACCCAACTGTAGGTTTTATTGACTATGTTTGATGTGTTTTGGCTATGTGTGAGCCTGTTGTTCCCTAGTTCCTTGTGTAATTCATGCCCAGATCGGGGCTGGAAGTTGTGTTGAGAGATTAATGGACACAACTGGTCTATGGTTGGGTGGAACGCTGGAGCAACATAGCTAGTTACAAGACTACTTCATCTTCAAGATAAGTATTCTCTATTGTGTTATTTCTGCAATGTATTTGCTTATGAATATACTGATTATGTAGAATGCTTATGAATGAATTAAGTAGAATTGACTGTTGATTAAATGTCCCTGCATTTCGCATTTGTTTATGCCTTGTATTTCCACTGCAATTTTCTTATGATCATCGAGGATAGAGTCCTGGTTATAGGGTTAAAAATACAGTTACCCTAAGGTAAGAAATGTTGGTTTTCCGCACCCTGAAATCCGCTTGGGGAAGGAAGAAGGATGGTGGAAAATAGGAAAAAGACAAGGAAAAATGTTGGTTTTCCACACCCCGGAATCCTCCTGTAAAAGGCAGAAGAAGAAAAGAGATGAAAACTATAAGGTAAGTTGTATGTTTTCGCACCCCGGAGTCCGCAATAGAAGGAGGAATGTTGGAGGTAGAAATGAGGCCAAGTGTTGGTTTTCTGTGATCTGGATTCTGTCTGCAAAAGGAAGAAGGTGGAAAGAGGAAGGTGAATAAATGAATGCATCAATTTGTTGGTTTTTCAATTCTTGAGTTCTGCAGCGGAAGGAGGAAAGTGGTTAAATGATTCCTTCGAATGATGGGTTTTTGATTCCCAAGTTCCAAAGGAGGAAAGTGGTAAAATGATTTCATTGAATGTTGAGTTTCTGATTCCCAAGTTCCGCAGTGAAAGGTGGAAAGGAGAAAGGAGGAAGGTGGAAAGTGGTTAAATGTTTCCTTTGAATGTTGAGTTTTTGATTCCCGAGTTCAGCGATGGAAGGCAAAAATGTGGAAGGTGAAAGGAGAAAAGGGGAATGCGGAAGGCGGAGTGCAGAAATGACCTTTCCGGCTACATAGTGGATCTGTTGATGGTAGAATGACTGTTATAGTGGTTTTATGCCTGAGAATGGATGTACAAGGATAAACATGACCCGTGACTGTGTTGAAAGAGATAGTGAAGATACATTTTAAATTATTCCTCATATCAGTAAGGTTTATGGGAACCGAGTTCATGGACATCATGGTATATCATAGTAGTGGTAGAGTAGCGGGGATGCTACATTGTTGTATCAGAGCAAGATTAGTGGTCGCATTCTCCTCATAGGTGGGAGGGGACATGACATTATGGTATCAGAGTAGGATTAGTGGTCACATTCTCCTTGTAGGGGGGAGGGGATGTGACATTATGGTGTCAGAGTTATTGGTTACAACATTGGGCCTAGATGGGACAAGTGAATAGTTTTCATATCTATTGGTTGCATGGTAAGTGGTTTTTGAATTCTGATATTGTCTAACAATTTGTTTATTAACACATTTTGCAGAGTCATAGTGCAGATTGGAAAAGTTGGGTTGTGGCTCGACCATGAGAACCTACATCATGAATGATGCAAAATATCCCTATGGGTTTAAGACAAATGGTATGCGGGAAAAGATTCGATTTGGAAATGCTGAAAAAAAATCCAACGAGAGAATATTTCAAGAGAATCCCTCAGATATTGCAGCCACCATGAGAAGCCTAAGGGTGGGATTGAAAAATTGCAGAGAAGACAATGAAAGAATGATTAAGGATCAGGAAGAGAGGAATTAGCTGAACGCAGAAATGCTGCAAAGTTTGACAAACATCCAAAGGTAGATAAACTCTCGGCATTGGGCAGTCAATCCGGAAGGAAGTAGGAGTAGTGCTAGAAGAAGAAAAAGATCCTCTAGTGGATCATTTGACTCTGAAGGATCCACTAGGGGTTCAATCTCTTGATCTCATAGGAATAAGAGGAAGAGGTGTTGCTAGAACAGTTACCTTGATGAATTTAAGAAGGCAAGGCCTCCTACCTTTAATGGTGAGGTAAATACTAGTCAAGAAGCTTAATCTTGGCTTCTTGGGATGAAAAAATATTTCCAAGTCCAAGAATACTCTAGAAATATGAAGGAAAGAGTATCCATCTTCAATATGAATGGAAGAGCATATATATGGTGGGAGCACCTCAGGTAAGTGAAGAAGATCAATGACAGAAAGATCGTGTGGAAGTAGTTCAAGAAGTATTTCAAGCAGAAGTACCTCTCTGGTAGGTACTATGATGACAATATTAAAGAGTTCCATGAGCTGAAATTGGGACATTTAACCATGTGTTGGAGACATTTACCACCATACACACTTTTTTGGGTCAAATTGGCCTAGTTAAACCACTATCCTAAGTATAATTGACATTAATTGACATCAGTGGAGAATTAATTGACATCATCCAGTCACACCCACACCTACCTACAGTCAAGGAGGCTAACTGGAGCACTCCGGGGGTGATCTGAGTGATATTAATGCACCTAATTGCTAACTGGTGGTTACAATCAGTTCAACTAGTCAGTTAAGGAACCTCCTCTCATTAAATATATTATTTAATGATTATTTATTATTATTTAATGATCTAGAGTCAACAGGGGTGCCTCCACCAACTTCTGATGATCAGTTCAGCTTCAGTTAACGCCATCGGGGTTCATTGAATCCATTGAGCACTAGCATTTGATGGTTGGATTTCTATGACATGTGTTTGATCTCTTTCAGTTGATATTTAGTCATTTATTGCACTTCAACTTCAGTTAGGGTTTGGTGAGTGAATTAGGGTTTTGGTCAAGTGGTTAACTGATTGTGAACCAATGGTTTATAGTCAGTTAAGCTAGACTCACTCATTGATTTCGAATTACCTCCTTAGGTATTTGAATTTCTCACTCATTCAAGCTATTGCTTGACATTGTTATTGTAACCATTCATTGTTTATTAAATATACAGAGAGTAAACCAATTTCGGTTCCGATTAACACCATTTCTGAGTTATTTGTTGATTATTTCTTGATGAGATTGATTATTTGTTCCTAGATCAATGTGCAAGATTAATATGGTATCAGAGCATACGGAGGGACAAAGATCTATCTCTCAAAAACAAGCTTTTTGACAGATTTCTCCATGAAAAGTGAGCAATAGCTCAAAAATCTAGCACTGCACCAGAAGCCAAGGATTACCACTCAATATCCCAAGTAAAGAACTTGTTGATCAATCTTACTTGATTGACTATGCTGGGTTTGATGAAATCCTAGAATGTGCAGGCTGTCCGACCTTATTTTTCCCTTTCTATTTTGATTTTCAGGTTTCTACAGGTTAAGCATTCGCTCCAGCACATCCAGATGGCCTCCTTAGCAGATCTCTTGACTCCATACAATTTGCACTCATGGAAAATTAATATGGAGATTCAGCTGTGATCCAAAGGACCTTTTAGAGTTGCCATGGACACTGAATTTGAGCCTAGATCCGCTATAGAAAAATCAAGATTCTTGAACAAGAAGGATGAAGCCTTCAGTTTCTTGTGCCTCTCTATTTCCTGAGACCTTCTCTTCCATCTTATGGATTTGAAAACACCGAAAGAAATATGGCACAAACTGGAATCTCTATACGGAAAGCATGATGAGTTAAGAGTTTACCAACTTGAAAATGAACTCATGTCTCTCCAACCTTCCAATTTCGAGACTCTGAACTATTTCTTTACAAAGTTCAAGCATACTGTTTTACTCTTGAAGCAATGCAATGTGGAGAAGGAGGATGATCATCTCATCCTTGCCATACTCTCTAAACTTGGGGTTGATTAATTAGTTTTTGTTTCTACATTCCGTGTAGGGAAGCTCACAACCCCTGGATGGAAGATGCCTACACTCAATGCCTTCATTGAGTCCCTAACAAATGAACATGACAAGCTTGTCTAGATGGGAATCATTCGATCTTCCTGTGATCAAGCCCTCCATGTCTCGAGGCCCAAATATCTGAAGGGTAAAGGAAAGTAGTAGAAAAATCAGAAAACTAAATTTGATGCTCCCAAGCCTAGAGTTGAAAACCAACAACATGATGAATCTTCCGGCTCAAGGAAGAACAAAGGAAAAGGGCACAATGGGAAAGAAAAAGTCAAGTGATCTTACTGCAAGAAGGGTTTTCACCCTGAAAATTCCTGCATGAATAAAAATATTGATGAAGCAACCTCTCTCCTTGAGAGGAATCACATCAATCTTCCAGAGAGCTTTCGGAGGAGAGATCACCAAGATTGGGAACCACAGCATGAGAAAGGTCATGCCCTCATGGCAAGCACTTCGAAGTCCAAAGCACTGTTGATTGAATATAGATATTTGAATCACATGATGGCTGAAAAAGACTCCTTTTCATCCTTGGAGACTGGAAAATCCATCCCCATCCACATGGGATATGACTCCACCATCATTTCCAAAGGACAAGGTACTGTAGATCTTGAAAATGGTTTTTTCTCTAATGTTTTGTATGTACCATCTCTAGCAGCAAATCTCCTTAGTGTCTATCAAATGACACATACAGGAATGCCAAAGAGAGTCTCTTTCATCCCAAATGATGTTGAGATAACAGAAATTGCATCCAGGAAACTCATTGCAAAAGGCCTTGCAAATCATCATGCAAAAGCCTATGATTTCTCTCACTTTGTTGCGGATGCAAAGCCCACTGCTCTAACTGATGGAAATGAGGTTAGTAGGTTATGGAATGAGAGTTTTGGCCATATTAATTTCAAATATTTGCAGCAATTACAGAAAAAATCCATGGTTTAAGGCCTCCCGGTCATCAAGGCAACCACGGGAATTTGCAAGGGCTGTGTGATTGGAAAACACCCTGAGCACAAGTTTGATTGGGGGAAGGCAAATCGAGCTACAAGCATATTGGGGCTGATACATTCTGATATTAGTGGTCTGATGCTTATCACATCCATGAATGGATCAAGGTGCCTCCTTACTTTTATTGATTATTTTCCAAGGTATACATGGGTTTTCTTTCTTAAAAAGAAATCAGAAGTATGTGAAACATTTTCTGAATTGAAGGCCTTGATCGAAAATGCCTCTGGGCTTAAGATCAAGATCTTGAGATCTAAAAATGGAGGGGAGTATGTCAGTAATGATTTTCTATACATATGCTCCCAAAGTGGTATTCAGGTCCAGCATTCAATTCCCTACACTCCCCAGCGGAATGGAGTAGCGGAAAGGAAGAACCGGTCTCTCAAGGAGATGACCACTTGTATGTTGGAGTCAAAGAATCTTGCTGCAAATATGTGGGATGAAGACATTCATGCTACAACATACATTCAGAATAGGGTTCCACACTCATCCATGAAAGGAAAGACTCCTTCCGAAGCATACTTCGGACACAAGCCGGATGTGTCGAACCTATGGATGTTTGGGTCCACTGCATGGGCCCGGATTTCGCTTGATAAAAGAAGGGCTTTGCAACCGCAAAGCGTAAAATGTATGTTTATTGGGTATCTTGATGAATCTAAAGGATTTAAGCTTCTGGATATCAATACCAAACAGATCATCATTGAGAGAAGTGTCAAGTTCAATGAGCCTCTTTAGGAGATGGAACTAGTGAAGGAGAAAACTGTTGAATTTCCTTCCTATTCTACTGAATATTTGGATGATGAAATTGGGGGTGATGGCCCTGATTTGGATCCTATGATTTCTAATATCAGTGTGCAGCAATCATCAGATGCTGAATCAGAACCTGAAGTGCAAAATCATCTTCCTACATGGGCCCAACAGACACTCTCCTCTGCAGGAGAAAACATTGGAAATTCGGATGATCCAGGGAGAACCCGGTCTGATTTCCAAAGAACAGGTATTGCGCTCTCTTGTTCTGATAATTTGCTATCTAAAACTTGATATTTGATAATTATTTCAGATCCAAAATCCTACTATCATGCTCGGAATGATCCGAGATGGCAAGTTTCCATGGATGAAGAGATGAATTCTCTTCAGAAAAACACTACTTGGGAGCTAGTTTCTCTTCCTCCGGGAAGGAAATTGGTTCAATGCAAGTGGGTGTTTCAAAAAAAGGTTGCTGCTGATGGAAGCACCTGAAAATATAAGGAAAGGATGGTATCAAAATGTTTCTCTCAGGTCCAAGGAGTGGACTACCATGAGACCTTTGCACCGGTTGCAAAAATGGATTCCATCCGCCTTGTTTTGGCAATTTCAGCATCCAAGCACTAGGAGGTGCATCACATGGATGTTAAGTCAGCCTTTATGGATGGAGATATTCATGAGGAGATATACATGAATTATCCTGAGGACTACATCACTGATCCAGCTTTTGTTTGCAAGCTAAAGAAGTCACTATACGAGTTAAAACAGGCCCCAAGAGAGTGGTATTCCAAGATGGATGCCTTTCTTCTCTCGCAAAACTTTCAGAGACGTAGATCAGATCCAAATGTGTATTTAAAATATAATTATGGTCATATAATTGTCATTTTTTTATATGTTGATGACTTACTAATCACAGGTAGCACAGTTGCCTCCATTTCATCCATCAAAACTGCTCTCCACAATGCCTTTGAAATGAGTGATTTGGGGCTTCTACAACAATTTTTGGGGCTCGAAATCGAGCAAAATTCTAATGGGATTATGGTCACTCAGTCCAAATACAATTCAGACCTATTAGTAAATTTTAACATGGCTGAATGTAAGCCTGCACCATTCCCTTTCCTTTCAGGGATCAGCCTTGAAGAAGGAAAACACACACCTCCTATGGATTGCACTATCTATCGACAACTGATTGGTAGCTTGTTGTACTTGACACATTCTAGGCATGATATTTGTTATGTCGTGAATGTTGTATCAAAATACATGCAGTAGCCTCATGATCTTCATTGTAAGGCAGCCAAGAGGATCCTCCAGTATATTCAGGGAACCAGGACCTATGGCATTCACTATGCTGCAAACTCCGAGCTAGAGCTAGTTGGATACACAGATTCCGATTGGGTAGGTGATTGTATTGATCGGAATTCAACTTCCAGATATGTATTCATGTTTGGTGGTGGCACCATTTTCTGGTCAAGAAAAAATCAGGCTACCATAGCACTATCTTCAGGAGAGGCCGAGTATCGAGGAGCGGTGAATGCTTGCATCCAAGTAGTTTGGTTGCAAGGCATTCTTTCAGAGTTTGATCTTGGTAGTACTTTGTCCATTGTCATCTTTTGTGACAACCAGAGTGCTATTAAGATATCCATGGATCTAGTTACCAGGCGGAGGACCAAGCACGTAGAGATTCACATGCACTACATTAGGGAGCTAGTGCATGATAGGACCATCATTCTGCATTACTGCCCGACTGATGAGCAGATTGCAGACATCTTCACCAAGAGATTTTCAGAAAAGAATTTCACTTACCTCCATTCACTATTGGGGGTGAGTTCATCAGGGTGCTTCAGACTACTTGGGGCTAGACAAAATTGAGTTTGATGAACCTCGAACTCTAGAAGAGGCTATATGGAAGGCCAAGTTTTTCTATGATTAGAATAAAAGAAAACTTGATATCCATAAGGAATGGAAGGACAAGAGGAATGTGAAGTTTGTTCAAAGGAAGAAAGGTGTCAAACCTTCTCACTTCCGAAATCAGCGAAGGAAGACATCACAAGCTGTGATTAATAAATCCAGAGTGATGGGAGACAAGACAAGAGATCCAAATGATCCAAGAGAACCACTCCAATGTTGGGGATGAAGAAGGAAACCCAAGGGTCATAAGAGGAATTACAAAGGTGATTTCTGTTAGGAAGATTTCAGCATTGTAGCTAAAGAAGTTATGTAGGAAAGGTTGTAGATTGTATGCAGACCATGTTTTGGAGGTAGCAGAGAATGAAACTCCTAGGTTGGAGGAATTTCATGTATTGTAGGAATTCAGGGATGTTTTTCCTGATGAAATTCCAAGGATTCCTCAAAATAAATACATTGATTTTACCATTGACCTTGTGCCTGGAGAAGCACCAGTCTCCAAGACACCCTCAAGGATGAGCACACTAGAAGTATTAGAGATGAAGATGCAGTTCCAAGAGTTTCTAGAAAAGAAGTATATCAGGCCAAGTGTGTCTCCGTGGGGAGCACCAATTATGTTTGTGAAGAATAAAGATGGTACACTCAAGTTATGTATTGATTACAGACATATGAATAAGGTTACTGTGAATAATAAATACCCTTTACCTTTAATTGATGAACTTTTTTATCAAATGAGAGGAGAAAATATATTTTCCAAGATTGACTTGAGGTTTGGATACCATCAGGTAAGAATCAAAGATGAAGATATTCATAAGACAACCTTTAGAACAAGGTATGGACACTATGAGTTTGTAGTGGTGCCATCTGGTCTCACAAATGCACCAACTACATTCATGTGTCTCATGAAAAGTGTCTTCAACAAGTATCTGAACACATTTGTTCTTGTCTTCTTGGATGACATTCTTATTTATTCTAAGAATGAAGAAGAGCATGCACAACATTTAAGACTGACATTGGAATTGCTAAGGGAGCATAAGTTGTATGCCAAGTTGAGAAAATGTGACTTTTATAAAGATAAAATTCATTATTTGGTTCACATTATCTCAGAGGAAGGAATATCTGTGGACTTTGAAAATATTGAGGCCATTATGAATTGGCCAACCCCAATAAATGTGACAGATGTGAGATCTTTTATGGGACTTGCAGGATACTACAAGAGATTCATTGAAGGATTCTCCAAGGTTTCACATTCAATCACTTCTTTGCAAAAGAAGGGGATAAAGTTTGAATGGACACCAAGATGTGAAGAAAGCTTCTATTCGTTGAAGAATCTTCTTACAACTGCACCAATTCTGAAAATTTCAGACCCAGAAGAAGACTTTGTGGCATGTACTGATGCATGTAATCAAGGATTTAGAGGATTTCTTATGCAGTACAACCACGTGGTATGCTATGAGTCTAGAAAGTTGAAGGAGCATGAGAAGAACTATGTTGCTCATGATATACAACTTGCATCCATAGCAAATGATCTCAAGATGTTGAGGAATTACTTAATGGGCAGAAAATTTGAGCTAAGGACAGACCACTGTGGTCTAAAATATTTGTTTGATCAGCCAACGTTAAATGCTAGGAAAGCTAGATAGCTGGATTTTTTGTGTGAATTTGATTTTGAAATCAAACACATAAAATGAAAAGAAAATAAGGTGGTTGATGCACTCATCGGGAAGGTGCATGAAATGCATGTGGAATCTCTTAGTATTTTCCAACTAGATTTGAGGAAGCATATTATTAATCGTATTGGTGAGGATGAAATGTATGTGTAGATAAAGGACAAGTTGTAGCAGCAAAGCATTGAAAAGAAGTATGAGGGATATAAATTGGAAGAAGATGAACTTCGTACCTATAAGAACAGAATTTATATTCCAAATGTAGCAGACTTGAGGAGAATTGTTATGGATGAGATCCATTAAGCTCCATATTTTGGTCACCCAAGATATCAGAAAACAATTGCTACAGCCAAGAAGTAGCACTTTTGGCCAGGAATGAAAAAGGACATTGCTAAGTATATGTATAAGTGCATGAAATAACAACAGGTGAAGGTGGAGCATCAACACCCAACAAGTTTATTGCAGCTTTTTCTAGTCCTAGATTAGAAATGGGAAGTTATTCCCATGGATTTTATTACAAGATTGCCAATGACTGTGAGAGCACATGATTCCATCATGGTTGTGGTGGAAAAGTTGACAAAGGAATCAAATTTTATACCGGTCAAGTCCATGTATAAAGCTGATGCCATTGCAAAAAAAATCATGAAGGAAATTTTCAAATTGCATGGATTGCCTAAGCCAATAATTTCTAACAAGGATACCAAGTTTACTTCCAATTTTTGGAAAAGTATGTTTGCAGATTTGGATACAAAGTTGAAGTTTAGCATTTCCTACCATTCTCAGATTGATGGGAAAACAGAGAGCGTAAATAAGGTGCTTGAAGACATGCTTCACATGTATGTGATGGACAAACCATGCAAGTGGGAAGATAATTTATAGTTGGTAGAATTTGCATATAATAATGGATAGCAAGCATCATTGGGAATGAGTCAATATGAAGCTCTGTATGGGAGAAGGTGTAGGACAATAGTAACTTGGGATAATTCAGTGAATAAGATTGTGCTTGGTCCAAAATTTCTCAAGGAAATGGAGCAAGAGGTTGCAAAGATCAGGAAGAACTTGAAAATATCCCAAGATAGACAGAAGAGCTATGCAAATAATCATAGAGTGCATAGAGATTTCAGTGTTGGGGATCATATTTACCTTAGAGTGAGGCCAAGGAAGAGTTCCTTGAAGCTTGGGAGTTGTACCAAGCTGTCACCTAGATATTGTGGGCCTTTTGAAGTGCTTGAAAGAATAGGGCCAGTTGCATATAGACTTGCATTTCCTACTAGCACTAGAGCTCATAATTATTTTCATGTTTCTTTGCTTTAGAAATATGTACATGATCCTAACCATGTGATAAATTGGGGTGTGATTAAGGTGGAACCCGAGGGAGAGTTCTGAATCGATCCATTGCGCATCCTTGACAGGAAGGTCACAGTGCTCTAGAATCGAGCCATTGGACAAGTAAAGGTGCAGTGGAAGCACTACGGTCTTGATGAGGCTATATGGGAGCTGGAGGATCCCATGCGATTGACACATCCTTTTTTTTGTTCAATTTTGTAAAGAACTGAGGACAGTGCTAATGAAGGGGGAGGGGAATGTAACACCCTGGTTTTGACCCTATGGTATTGAAATTGTGCATGATGTATATATTGCATTTAAATCATGGTGATGAGCTCAAGGCCATGGTCCTACCATTGATTTGGTGTTTTGTGTATCTGTGATCAAGGTTGATGCCGATGGATATAGTGATAATTCATACACATTACATTTTGAATTCATCATGTAAATATGAAATTTAATAAAAATACCACATATATATATGCACTGAAATGTAAGAGATGGGGGCATGATTTCACAAGGAATAGGGAGGGGAGTCAGTCAAAATCGTGAGCCATAGGGTGAGACCAGATGTCAATGGGGGAACCCATAAACCCTCAACTACCTTTTTGTCCCTTGCACTCAATCATTCCATTCTTCTAGAAGAGTGGTTGAGGTAGTTAATGTCTTGGCTAGATCAAGGCATGGCAGTTGGTTTCGTAACTGAGCTAGCTTTTAGTCTGAGAAAAACTACAGCCTGCAGTCTAGGGAAACTGCATTCTTGATTTTGAAGCAAGTAAGCACGTGAATACACGCCCGAGCCATTCATCCCTTATCCCTTAGTTTCTCAGTGGGGGTTATTGTTCATTGTTCAGTTGTTCACTATCTGGAGTCACATAGTAGGTTGTTCTATAGCGTTTCTCCTATGTACAAATAAAAATCCTATTTCTCCTATGTTACAGAGTGGTATGCAAACCTGCTCATCTGTGTTACCGAGTGGAGCCCTATGTTGTTGTGTCTCCTTGTGGTTTGTTGTTATGTGTGTCTCCCTGGCTTGACTGTGTGCAATCTAATAAATCCAACTATTAGTTGGCTTGGCTGTGTGCAGTCTGATAAACCCAACTATTAGTTGGATTGGCTGTGTAGCCTGATAAACCCAATGTTGTATTGGATTGTTTTCATGCAGCCCGATAAACCCAATTATGTATATATTGGTTGGACAGTATGATAAACCCAAATGTACATTGTATTGATTGTGTTTGATGTGTTTTGGCTATGTGTGAGCCTATTGTTCCCTAGTTCCTTGTGGAATTCATGCCCAGCTCAAGGGTGGCAATTGTGTTGAGAGATTAATGAACACAATTGGCCTATGGTTGGGTGGAACATTGCACTGACATGGCTAGTTGTCGGACAACTTCATCTTCAATATTAGTATTATCTTTTTTGTTATTTCTGCAATGTATTTGCTTATGAATGAATTAAGTAGAATTTATTGTTGATTAAATGTCCCTGCATTTTGCATCTGTTTATGCCTTATATTTTCACTTCATTTTGCTTATGATCATGGAGGCTAGAAGCCTGGTTACAGGGTAAAAAAAGAAACTATCCTTAGGTAAGAAATGTTGGTTTTTCACACCCCGAAATCCGCCTATAGAAGGTGGAAAACAGGAAAAAGGCAAGGCATAATGTTGGTTTTCCGCACCCCAGAATCCTCCAGCGAAAGGTGGAAGGCGGAAGTGGAAAAGAGATGAAAACTCTAAGGTAAGGTGTATGTTTCCACACCCCAGAGTCCACAGCAGAAGTTGGAAGGTGAGATGCAGAAATTAGAAAGAGAAATGAGGCCAAGTGTTGGTTTTCCGTTATCCGGAGTCCGTCTATGGAAGGTGGAAAACAGAAGGTGAATAAATGAAGGTATCAATTTGTTGGTTTTTCGATTCTTGATTTCTGCAATAGAAGGTGGAAATGCAGAAGGAGGAACAAGGAAAGTGGTTAAATGATTCCATCAAATGCTGAGTTTTTGATTCCCGAGTTCTGCAGTGGAAGGCGGAAAGGTAGAAGGCGAAAGGCGAAAAGTGGTTAAATGATTCCTTCGAATGTCAAGTTTCCGATTCCTGAGTTCCGCAGGGGAATTTGGAATTCGTAAGGAAGAAAATGGTTAAATGATTTCATCGAATGTTGAGTTTCCAATTCCCAAGTTTCAAAGAGGAATTCGGAAGGTGGAAAATGGTTAAATCATTCCTTCTAATGTTCAGTTTCTAATTCTCGAGTTCCACAGTGGAAGGCGGAAATGTAGAAGGTGGAAGGAGGAAAGTGGTTAAATGATTTCATCGAATGATGAGTTTCTGATTCTTGATTTCCATAGTGAAAGGAAGAAGCCATAAATTGGTTAAATGACTCCATCGCACATTATGTTTCTGTTTCCCGGATTCTGTAGTGGAAGGAGAAAAGGGGAATGCTTCCTTGTGTTGGGTGTGTAGGTATTGTCGATTCTAGGCTAGATAGATCTTATGGAGGTGTCCCTAGCTCTTAAATGAGCCACTAGCTTATCCATTATTCCTTTCCACTGGCTTAGCAACTTGATAAACCCAAACATAGATTGGCTTGGATGACATCCTGATAAACCTAATGGTATATTGGCTTGGATTAGAAGCTTGATAAATCCAATCGTATATTGTCTTGGCTGAGCAGCCTGATAAACCCAATGGTGTGTTGGATTGGATGTGTCTTGTTGTGCATTTTGGCTATGTGTGACCCTTGGCTAGACATCCTGATAAACCCAACTATTAGCTAGCTTGGCTGAGTAGCATGATAAACCCAGCAGTGAGATGGCTTTGTTGAGTAGCCCGATAAACCCATCTGTAAGTTGGCTTGGATGGTCCTTAATGTGAATGTTGGCTTGAATGTGTGCAGTATGATAAACCCAACTGTTAAATGGATTGGTTTTGTATCTTGATAAACCCAGTAGTGTATTGTCTTGTTTTCCTGTAGCCTAATAAACCCAATTGTGTATTAGCTTGGCCGGACAGTCTGATAAACCGAACTGCAGGTTGGAGTGACTGTGTTTGATGTGTTCTGGCTATGTGTGATCTTGTTGTTCCCTAGTTCCTTGTGGAAGTCATGCCCAGCTCGAGGGTGGCAGTTGTGTTGAGAGATTAATGAACACAACTAGACTATGGTTGGGTGGAATGTTGCAACAAAATAGCTAGTTGTGGGATAGCTTCAACTTCAAGATAAGTATTCTCTATTGTGTTATTTCTGCAATGTATTTGCTTATGAATATAATGATTATGAATGAATTAAGTAGAATTTACTCTTGATTAAATGTCCCTGTGTTTTCAATTTATTTATGCCTTGTATTTCCATTGCATTTTTCTTATGACCATGGAGGCAAGAAGCCTAGTTATAGGGTAAAAAATGCAGCTATCCTAAGGTAAGAAATGTTGTTTTTTTGCACCCTGGAATCCGCTAGTGGAAGGAGGAAGGTGGAAAAAAGGAAAAATACAAGGCAGAATGTTGGTTTTCCACACCTCAGAATCCGCCTGTGAAAGGAGGAAGTGAAAAATAGACAAAAAATTTAAGGTAAGGTGTATGTTTCCGTATCTAGGAGTCCACAGAAGAATGTGGAAGGTGGAAGGCATTAATTAGAAAGAGAAATGAGGCCAACTGTTGGTTTTCCACAATCCAGAGTCGATATGCAGAAGGATAAAGGTAGAAAGAGGAAGGTGAATAAAAGAAGGTATCGATTTGTTGGTTTTCCGATTCCTGAGTCCCACAACAGAAGGAAGAAAGGTGGAAGGAGAAAGGAAAAAAATGGTAAAATGATTCTGTCAAATGTTGAGTTTCTGATTCCCAAGTTCTGTAGCGGAATGCAGAAGGAAGAAAGTGGTTAAATAATTTAATCAAATGTTGATTTTTTGATTCTTGAATTCCATAGCAGAAGAAGGAAAGGAAAAATGTAGAAGGTGGAAAGTGGTTAAATGATTCCATCGAATGGTGATTTTCTGACTCCCGAGTTCCATAGCGGAAGGTGGAAAGGAAGAAAGTGAAAGGCAGAAAGTGGTTAAATGATTCTGTCGAATGTTGAGTTTTCGACTCCCGATTTCTACAGTGGAAGGTGGAAAGGCAAAAGGAGGAAGGCAGAAAGTGGTTAAATGATTTCGTCGAATGTTGAGATTCTGATTCCTGAGTTTTGCAGTGGAAGGTGGAAAGGTGAAATGCAAAAGACAAAAATTGGTTCAATGACTCTGTCGCACATTATGTTTTCGATTCCTGGATTCCGTAGCAGAAGGTGAAAAGTGGAATGCGGAAGGAAGAGTGCAGAAAGGTAAGGTTCTGTGCGGAAATGACCTTTTTGGCTACAAAGTGGATCTGTTGATGGAGGAACGACTGTTATAGTGGTTTTAAGCCTAAGAATGGATGTACAATGATGAACATGAACCATGACTATTTTGAAAGAGATATTCAATAGTAATTTTAAATTATTATGTATATCAGTCAGGTGTATGGGCACCGATTTCATGGACATCGTGGTATATCAGAGTAATGGAAAAGTAGTGGGGAAGCTACACTGTGGTATTAGAGCAGGATTAGTGGTCATGTTCTCATCATAGGAGGGAGGGACAAGACATAACACCTCTATCCACTCTCTTGCATGGAACTTACATTAAGTATACAATAGGTATGTGAACATATTATTACTGTATACAATCATAAATTAATAATTTTGTTCAATTATGCATACGGTTTGACCATTATACTTGTATTATGGTTGTTGATTTACTGAGCTGCTTGATCATGAATTTTTTCCCTTTCATGGGGAAGATGAGTAAATATCTCCTTATCTCATGTGCACATATTTGGACCAAATAAATCCCATAAGCTCACCACCCAATTAAGTTACCATTGTGCTCATTCTCTATTTTTTTCCTACTCCCATGGGGCCTCTGTTTTCATGTTTTAGTTATCTATCATAGGATTGTTGTTACCTTCGTTATAGTGCTACTTGTTGGTGGATTTAGAAATTTCATCGCATCTGTAGCATGCAGCATGAAGAGGGACATGACAACATGAAGAGGGACATGGCCTTTCCAAAGCCCCAGGATACCGAGGCTCAACCTGCCTATAGCAGCTTGTTCCTTCTCATTTGTCAATGGAAAAGACACATGCACTGCATGCAATGTATGCACATCAATTATCCTCTATCAAAGCAATCTTGATAATTTTTTTGTTATGGTTGGTTGAAGAGTAAGGCTATGGGTAGAAGATTAGGGGGATGGCTGCCATTTTAGGCTCATGAGTGAACAAAAATTAAACATTTAATGTTCTAAAATAATGCTATAAACAAGTTGTAGCATTAGTTAGAAAAATGCTATAAACAGGTTGTAATATGTCACTAACATAATTTTCAAACTGAAAAATCATCCCCTTTCCTATATGAGGCCAATTAAGGCCTCAAATTCTTTGATTGCATGAAACAACAGTTACATACTCTTGATTGGTGAAAGATAAAGTCTATTGATAGAAATATAAGACAAGTTAGGTTAAAATGTTTTGATATGAGGGTATTTTAATTAAATTGACGGCAACCCAAATCATAGAGTCCCTGCTAGCTGAGGGCAGGGACTAATAATGCATGTGTCTCTTTATCTTGACATCTATATTAATGTTGCATTTATCTTTCCAATGTTTAAATTAATGTATATGTTTTCAATCTCCTCAAATTGTCAAGGAATTTAAAATATAACTAAATTATTTATGTCTTAATAATTTAATACGTAGGCAAGGTCTACCACTTGTGTCCTATATCCCATTTTGATTTATTTATAACTCTCAAAACATACATTAAAATATTTGGAGTTGTTTTGAAGTTGTGTTTCCTTCCTCATTGGAATTTTGGAGATCCACTAATTTTGTCCCATTGGAATATAATAAATTAAACTCAATCTTTTAGATTTTTATCGTTTTAAAAAGGTTTAAATTTATAAGTAAAATTATAGGTTTAAATTTTTATCAATTAAGTATTTTTTTTTACTAGGGGAATCGACAACTGGGGTTGGGCTAGTACTCCCATGACACGAGGTCCAGGGATACATTCCTTCCACCACTATACCCCTAGGTTCCCCACACCAACCCACAATACATGGGACACGTGTAAAACTGGGTGGGATTTTATCTTGTTACCTCCTTTACAACAAGTGACTTCATATCAAGCGACGCTAATGAGCCACACTCATTTGGGAAAGTAAAATTATGATTTTAAATAAAACTTCTATTGAATTTGGAAGGGAAATCTATATGATTTTAAAATGGTCCTAAAGACAATGAAGTTCTCTGGTCCAATTTTTTTATCAATTAACTGAAATTATGATTTGGGTAAAACATCACCATATGTGGGTAATACATCATCATATTTGGGTAAAACATCATCATATTTGGAAAATTGTTTAACTGTAGTGAAGAGTTGATCCAATAATATTTTATTTTGAAACCTATAAGAGCCATTAACCCAGTGAATTTTGAATTTTGAATCACCATAAACATGTTCCCTCCCAATACCATTCTCCTATGAAATCTTCAAAAAATTCAACAAATCATGAAGTTTAACCTAATTATTAGTGACTCTTGCAAAGTTTAGCTTGAAGGGGTAGTTCATACTCTCAAAAAGGAGCATGAATCCTCCAATGCTACAAAGACCTTGGTTTCCATGGCTATAAACATCGAATATTCTTCAATTCCATGTTTTTGACTATTAATCTCCAAGGGAGCACTATTCCTAGAAACCTTCAATTTTGATATATATTTAATGTCATCATAAATTTATTTGACACTATAAAAGGACCTATAACGTAGAATAAATATGTGTCTTCAAACAAAATTGCATTTGATATAAGCCATAATTCTCATGATATCAAACAATTTAGAGCTCTATGATTTTCTTATAGGGGTCCTCTAGTTACTTTTTAAAGCCTTAAGAAAGAGAATTGTCTTCATTTACTAGCCCCCCTTAAATATTGTATACCTTCTTCCAAACTTCTTTGTAAAATAAATAATGCATTAATGTATGTTGGATTATTTCATTATCAACACCACATATAAAATAAATGTGGAAATTGAACCCAGGTGATAAAACAATTACACTCACAAAAATTGCCAATTACACATGCAAATTACACACAAAGGAGACTGAATATGGAGCAGAACACTAATCTGTATTGAATAAGTGTACAATATCAAACCCTGTGAATTCATAGGCTGCCAAAATAAATAATTACATGAAATATTTGAATGCATAAGGATGCCATTCGAATTTGGTCAAAAGCAGGCTTACTAAATCTAAGCAAATCCCCCATAGGTGCATAAAGCAGTTTCCAAATCTGTCTAGGATCTCACGAATTGGAAAAATCAATTAGGCAAGATAATAGATGATGGAAGGACAAATCATATATGCTTTTATTAGGAGAAAAGAGTTGAGGATGATGAGGAAAAAAAACAATTTAACTTGACCTAGTCAAACTTTCGCAATTGCCTTAAAACTCAGAAAAAGCAGACAATAAAGAAGAAAAATAAGACATGCACTAGAAAGTCCAGGAATAAAGTAAATTTGATTCCAAGTGGTTTCCCAAGTGCTCCATTACTCAAATTTATCAAGTTTGACCACTTTGGATGTGTGGAGGACAACTTGCATAAGGTGGAATATGGAAACTAGGCAAATAAGACAAAAATTGGATTAATTAATGTCTAAGGTAGCTAACTATGGGTTGATTATTCTAACACCCCCCCTTAATCCTGACTTATGAGTAAAATATCAGAAAATTATAGGGCCTAGAAACAAGGCTTAGTCACCCTTTACATACTACATGTCCATTTAACCAAGTAAAGAGGCAAAAACCCAGTGGGAAAAATCCTCCCTTCAACATGGACAGTAAAACAAAATTTGAAAATCTTGTCATCACTCATGCTTCACAGCATGATCAGCAATCCCCAGCAGTGATTTGAGATTGCTGAATTTATTCTCACAAAAAACTTTGGTGAATATATCTGCTACTTGTTCTGAAGATGAACAGAAGAGTAGGTGAATGGTGCCATCATGCACAAGCTGTTTGATGTAGTGCATATGGATCTCAATGTGTTTGGTTCTCTGTCTCTAAGGTGGATCATTGTAGATTTGAATGGTAATATGATTATCACAATAGATAGTAGTTTAGTATTCTGATTTGAAGCCACACTCACCAAGTAACCCTTGCAACCATAAACATTGAGTTGCTGCATTTACAACTCCTCGTTACTCTGCTTCTGTAGATAAGAGTGCAATGGCACTTTGTTTCTTGCTTGACCAGCTGATTGGTCCTTCAGAAAGCATGAACACATATCCTGATGTTGACTTTCGATCTGTGTTTTCACCTGCCCAATCACTGTCAATAAACCCAATCAAATCAAGATCAAATTTAGCTTTGTAGAAGATCCCATGAGTCCTTGTTCCTTGAACAAAGTTAAGGATCCTTTTGGCTGCTCTCCAATGGATCTCATGAGGCTGATCCATGTATATTGAAGCCACACTTACTGCATAATAAATATCAGGTCGAGTATGTGTAAGATACACCAAACATCCAATCAATTTCCTATACAGTGTATTGCTTACCATAGGTGAAGAATCAGCTACTTCAAGCTTAACTTTTGAAAGGAAGGGAGTCTTGCTTGGCTTGCAATCCTTCATGTTGAATTTGTTCAGAAAATCCAAGGCATACTTGGACTGATGTACTTTTATTCCTTGTTTGGTTTGAGCAATCTCGAGCCCCAAGAATTGGCTCAATAAGCCCAAATCAGTCATTGAGAATGCATGGTTCATTGCATCCTTCAAGGAGGCAATTTCATCCTTTGAGCTTCCTGTAATGAGAAGGTCATCAACATACAAAAAATAATCATTAATGAACCATGAATCAGCTTCAAATAGACATTTGAATCTGACTTGCATCGAACAAAATTCAGTGATAGCAGAAAGCTATCAATCTTGGCATACCAAGCCCTGGGGGCTTGCTTAAGCCCATACAATGACTTCTTTAGCCTGCACACAAGAGATGGATTAGTACCAAATACTTGAGGCTGCTGCATGTAAATATCTTCAGTGAGATCTCCATTTATTAAATCACACTTCACATCCATGTGATGTACCTCCCACTGCTTCGAAGCTGCAATGGCTAAGGCTAGCCTGATGGAGTCCATCTTTGCCACTGGTGCAAATGTCTCATTGTAGTGTATGCCATGTACCCATGAGTAGCCCTTTGCTACCAATATGGCCTTGTATTTCAAAGGTGAACCATCAGCAGAAAATTTGGTTTTGTAAACCCACTTACACTAAACTAGCTTCCTCCCTGGGGGAAGATCAACCAGCTCCCAAGTGTTGTTCTTCTGGAGTGAGCTGAAATCTTCTTTCATGGATGTTTGCCATATTGTATCATGTGCTGCATATTCATATGTCTGTGGGTATGATTAAACCATCATATATCATTTCTCTGCAAACAAGGGATCTTTCATGCACAGAGCACTCTCAAACTGAGATCTAGTCCTCCTAGGATCATTAGGATTTCCAGCTAGTTCTCCAGCTGCATGAATGGTATTTTATGCCCATTTTGGTATTGTAGGACTGTTAGGATATGCAATTAAATCATCATTATCAGACATATCAGAATCAGCAAGTTCAACTATCTCTTCACTTACATTCAATGGTTCTGGTGGTGAAGAGGATTCTCCAACTTCCACTGCTGCTAAAGGCTCTTCTTAGAACTAAACACTCATTTCAATGAAGGCTTTGTTTTTGCTCAAATTGATCAGCTTGTACCCTTTTAAATATTTAGAGTACCCAACAAATAGACACTCTTGGCTTTGGGGCTGCAAAGCCTTCCTCTTTTATGTTGGAATTCTAGCCCAAGCCCTTGAGCCAAAAATCCTAAAATGGGTCACATCTGGCTTGTGCCCACTCCATGCTTCAAAAGGAGTCATACCATCAAGTTTTTTATGAGGCACCCTATTCTGGATATAGGCTGCACATTTTATAGCTTCGGCCCAAAACTTTGGTGGCAAAGTCTTAGCCTCCATCATGCATGTTGCCATCTCTTTCAGTGATCTGTTCTTTCTCTCAGCAACACCATTTTGTTGTGGTGTGTAAGGGATAGAATGCTGCATCTGAATACCTACTTCTGCACAATATTGAATGAACTCAGACTTGACATACTCACCACCATTGTCAAATCTGAGGACCTTGAGTTTCCTCCCAGACTGGTTTTCAACCAAAGCCTTAAAGACTTTGAAGAGGCCATAAACTTCAGACTTGTGTTTCAGGAAGTAAACCCAGCAATACCTGGAAAAGTCATCTATGAATGTCAATGCATATTTTTCCTGACTCATTGACATATGAGGAAATGGGCCAGCAACATCACTGTGGATCAACTTAAGAGGTGTAGAGGTTCTCTCATGACTAGCTTTCTGAAATTTATGCTCTGGGTGTTTTCCTAAGATGCAACCACTACTAGATTTTGATCCAAAATCCGACGGTTTTTTCCGACGGCACGTGGATTTTTTCTTTTAACCGTGCCAAAAATTAGAAAGAAATTTTTTTTTTGAAATGGTGGGGATAAGTGTCGCTTAAGCGACGACAATTCTCCTAAGTGTCGCTTAAGCGACGACGCTAAAATTTCTATCCTCCTAAGTTTCGCTTAAGCAACAGATATCTTCCTAAGTGTCGCTTAAGCGACGACTCTAAAATTGCTTGACTTTTAGGGTGGTGATGTGCCTACATTGAATTATTACTCCAATGCTCTATTTAATGTGAATTATCCCTTCATTTGTATATGTCTCTCCAATCATTCACTATCTCATCTATATTATTGAACTTAAATCCTTACCACTTCAAATAATATGAGAATATCCCCCTCCCTCTCTACAAATAACCAACAGAATTCAATACCAAATTACTATATACCTTGTGCAATAAAATTCCTATCCTCTTATTCTCTCATAAATTTATCAAATCCTTATTTGTACATTCTTTCTTCTACTCAACATAAACTACTTACTTGCATGGTTCATGCCCTCATTACAAACTTCCCCTCTCTCTCTCTCTTTTCCAATGACCAACTTACAACCTAACAACCACCCTACTAGGATGTCTATTAATAAGAGATCCCCCTATATTGTAGTCTCTCACCTTGTGTCTCTCAAGGATTTATTAGAGGATATCTTAACACAACCTATTTAGTCAAGGATAAAATAAAGTGATTGAGTAAGAATTCAAGGATTCAATTGAGAAGACTAAAACTACTATCCCTTGGAAACCCATTAATACATATATAGTTTAAGTTTGTGCTACCCATCAACCTCAATATGGTCAATAATTTTTTTTATCTATATGTATAACCCAATGAATGATATCCTCAATTTTTAAAATTCAATTATAAGCCTTCTCATAATATAGTAAATGCCTTGAATTCATGCCATTGTTTGATCTGCAGTAATAGTTTAAAGTTCAACCACTTCATCAACTAGTCAAGATAATCGAGTTGAAGGTACACTTTGTGCTTGTGATGGGGATCTATGTGTTATGGGATAATAATAACCAAATATATAGGAACATTTATCTTATGGATCCAGATGGTCCTTGAGATCCCTATAATCATTCACAAAAAGGAATACCAATAATGTATATAACTATGAAAACTAAGGCATATCTATATCCTACATCTATTTTCATAGACCATGCCCTCTGCAACAACTCTACTCTAATGTTCATGGAACATGCATAGGAATGGTTCAAACTATCAATTAATCTTATAATAATGACCATCCATCTCGAAATAGAATAAGTGGAAAAACGAACAAGGTGGTAGGAACTCAAGAATTCTATGGATTAATGAACCAAACACCAATTTCTTTATAAGACAGAACATCAAATTTGCAACCAGAACCAATTCCACATTTTCTTATTCCCCATGAAAATGATCATGCCTTTATTTAGGTCACTGGCCACTTGTCTTTCTTAAGGTCATTTACCCTATGATTATGATATGCATACACTTTTTGTGTTTGGGAAAGCATTTTGTATTCATTGTCCTCATCTCTTCACACACAATACGTGATATACTTAACTCTAGCGAGCTCCTAAATCCCACACCCAAGACTTTTAGATACTTCATGAATCAAACACAACCATCACTAAAATGCATATTCTAACCCATTGCAATTTTTCTTAGCTTCACTAGAGTGATTGTAGCTATTAATATGCTTAATATAGTTTATCATCGCTTAAAAGCACTCTACCCACCAAGCGTTGTCATACCTTGGATCCAAATATATGGTGGAAATCGATTACGGCATGAGTTTATGTTTTAAACCAAAAATATAAAATCGATTTGGGATTTTTGTTGTGGAAAAGAGGCAAGTCGAGGGTTTCTCCTATCGTTCAAGAAACCCTGTTGAAAAGAGGCAAGTCGAGGGTTTCTCTACATCAACCACTGCTGCTGCAACTTCTGTGGGCTTCCCATTATTTGGTGGTTCTATCTCCGAGAAAAATGGTATGAATTGAGTTCCATTTTCGTTTTCTGGAAAGAGCAGTGCTGCATCTGCTATTGCAAAGACGGATTCCAAATTGAGAAACCCTGAAACAATTCCACAGGTTGAACCATCATCTGTTATAGGTGAATACCATTCTTTTAAAAGCTCTACCAGTGGTGCAAATTTCACAATAAAATCCCAAAATGAACTGAAAACCAGTGCTGTCTCTCCTTCCCCATCACGAGAAGCTCTGGGTGCAGCGGAGAAGTGCTATCTGTGAGATTTAGAATTGGAATGGGAGGGGTTTCTGCCCTTTGTCCGCAGAGGAGTGGTCAATAGGTAATTATTCATCATGTG
>LPNX010102613.1:200904-263796 GCA_001517045.1 Pseudotsuga menziesii | reverse complement strand
TAGTAGTTATACTGGAAATGTTCTTTGTCTTTAAGAGTGCCTTGCCTTCACAGGCTGGAAAGAAAAAACAAGGAGTCTTGGTTTGGCAATAACTGTTGGTTGCAATCCAAGACCATAAAAAATTAGGTCATAAATAGGGTTTGCAATTTGAGATTTGGTTTTATTTTTGGGTACCCTTTATGGTGAATACTAATAGTGATGGTATCAAATATCAAGTCATTTTGAGATACCCAACAAATAGGTCTAAATTAGGGTTTCATGTGAATACTTTGACCTAGTCATTTGCACCTTTCTCCATGATCAGGTGTCAACGTATTTTGACCATATGAGCAATTTGCCATAATTGAGAGATTGCTTAGAGAAGTTGCATGTTGCCTAGGTAACTGACATGTGGTGCCTCTTCTTGGATAGTACATTTTTTAGGTTAACTTTCCTTGAACTCCATGTTTGCTTCAATTTGGTATTGTTTGCGTTCCTAGTATGCTTTTGTCAGTTTGACATGTGAACCAAGCATGCTATTCTTGTGCGGGAGGGTCAATTATTTGATAACGTATTGTTGCCTTCGAATTTGGGCTCCACATGACCTCTATCTTCAGTCCATGGAGAAGTGTGCCCTACGGTCTACCCAAAAGGAGTTTATTTGACTTCCACCTCAACTCACTCTAGTCTAGTAGAGTTCAATTCAATTGACTTTTCCTTTAGTTCACTTCAATGCACTTCAGTTGAGTTCACATCATTTCAGTTTGACTTCAGTCTATGTACATGATATTCAAGGAGTTGGTCCATAAGCTAAATCTACTCAAGCAAAGGTACAGCACATTACACTGGTATTCAATTGACCTATTCATGGAGAAGTGTGTCCTACCTAGGAAAGAATAGATCTCATGCAAGAGAGACTTGGCTGGCATGATCTAGAAGGATTGGTTTCAAAATTTCAAAATCGAGTTTCCTTTGGTGTAAGGGCAGAGATCACTGAGCTTACTTCAATTCCATTTGTAAAGGTACTGCTTGAATATTGCATCTCTTTGTTTGCTTTATAGAAGGAAATAAATTTATATTGTTATTTACATATTATGTGAAATTGTCAAATACTTTTAGAGTTCAATATACTAGTCATTTGTGTGGGTTAGAATCTCTTTGGACAATAAGAGTAGCTTCTTGGTTTGGTTTTTGGGCAGGGTGCAAGGGCTAGAGCACTTTATAAGTCTGGCTTGCATACTCCTCAAGCAGTTGCAGAAGCTTCTCTTCTGGAACTTGTAAAGGCTCTCTTTGAGGCATCTTCATGGGCAGCTGAAGGTAAATTAGGTGGAAAAAAGGAAATTTCATTTTACCTGTCTGAATACATAAATTACTGACATTCAAAATGTAAAATGGATGATATATATTGTGTTCAATGCTGATAGTACTTGATTTTGGGTGCTACCAAAAGGGTGATATGCAATTGGATATTTCTTGAGGGATTATGTTAATGATTTTGTTTGCTTTCCCATCAGTCCTTTTTTATCTGATTTGTGTTGTGATAAGAGATAGGAAAAGTATTTTGGGAACTAGTTGTTTGGGCACTTTTGATTTTTTAACTAGGAATTCTAAACTATCCATTCTTTGTTTTACTTATTTAATAATTACCAATGGCTCTACCAAACACATTTCAAAGCTGAAAAGGGCCTTTCATGTCACCTATATGGTTAGCATTTTGTATTCGCAGATGAACAAAACTCTACCAAGGAGCTTGCCCATTCATAGACCTGACAATTGGAATTTGGAACCAGATGTTTTTTGGGATCATTGTTTCTTTTAATTCTTGGAAATTACTTTACTATAAATTTGAAACTATGCATGCTTAATTTTTTCTGTTTTTGTTACCCATGGATCCACAAACCAGATCACAGAGCCCAATATGGCCTTTTATGTTTTATGCCACCTATATGGGTAGCATTCTCTATTAAGTGACAGACAAGAATATTTGAATATTGAAATATGGGCTTCGCGCAATATACTAGCAGAATCTTCCTCTATATCTTGGCTGTGACTACTGCGTAGTACACAGATTCCATCAGGACTGCTGTCTTCCCCTTCTAATATTTTGTCTTAATCCCTGTTTTGAGAGCATATTCAGGAAGAAAAAAATCAAGGGAAAGTTCCTCAATTCCATTTTCATTTCCAAATGACAACACCTACCTAGCTGGTACCTATATTGTCAGCAGTTACAGTCAACATGGATTCATAAATGGCATGCTCTAGATAAAGCAGCTCAATGCTGGCCTTGTTCAAAGCAATGGCACATAACTTAATAAAGTCTAAGTGATAAAGTACTTGGAAAGGTTGTCAAGCATAGGTAGGTGTTGGTAATGTGGTAGTTCTTAGCTAAAGGTATTGGCTGCTTGTGAAAGAAGAGGTGTAGTCTACCTATAAGTAATCCCGGATGACAAAGTCTTTGGGAAGAATGTCTGGAAGTACTTCATAATTGTGAAGTGTTGGCCATGCCTTAAGATTATGACAGTTGGTGTCATAGTCATGATTGAAACTTTGATAATAGATTCAAGTGAAACCCATGCCAAAGCCTCAACTGATGAGAATATGCAACCAATGGGAATGTTAAATGTTTGTGAACTCGATATATCAAGTTGGGGATGGGCACACTTCCTTGCTGCATATTTATAGGCTGAGTCACAGGAAAGCAGTAAGAGATATTTCGATAGGATTTTGCTAGAATGACCAAAAAGATAATAATCAACATGTGTAGACAATACATGGAGGTGCTGATAGACAACGGGAGCACTTAGGAAACACATAACTTGTCCATGATCTTTTTGTATTTTTCACTTCGTTAAGGATTTGAAACCAATGTTTCGATCATGAATCTTTCTCACTTCAGGGAAGTAGAGATAGCAAGAAGTTTTATGAAGAAACCAGCATGACACCTCATAACTTGTTGCGACAGTACTCCACAATGTCTTATGGGTTGTCTTGGAGAGAAGATCGAAAGAGATCAATATTTTCAAATAACCCAAGGGGTTCAATATCTAGGAAATTTTCAAGGCAATATATTCTTTCCGAAGGAAGATTGAGGGAAATACAAACTATCGGTTATATAAACCGGTTACTAGAGAAGAGCTAGAGGCAACCAGTTCCACTCTAACTGAATTTGATAATTGTTGCCGTATATATTACGATTTGAGTTGAGTGGGAATAATTGTAGTTATAGATTCAAATCCAAAGGTAACGTATATAAACATATGTAGACTTTAATAATTAATTATATTCATTTTACTGCCTTATGCTGTTATTTCTTATTAATAAGTGGAACTTTGAATAGTTATAGATACTTATGCTGGTATTGCTTATTTATGAAGCTGCTTCTGTAAAAACCGGAAGGGGTGTCAAGGATTTATGACTGATTCTTCAACTTAATGAATAGGTTCAACCCGTGATGCTTCTAGTGCTTGCTTTGTTGCTATAGACTCGGATTCCTTTACTTTTGCCTCTGACCATGGTGTTACCTTATTTCTTGCGACCTTTGATTCTAGTGGTGTTTTCTCTGCCTCTGTCCTTGCTCCCCCTGCTGTGGGAAAAATTAGATTTATTTTGTAAACAACTACTTTTATAGTGTAGCTCGCGTTATGATGGTATTGCTTATTTATCTTTGGAACAGAGCATTTGTGGGAAGATCTTTGTGTGTCTCTATATGTGTTAGGTAAAAAATAGTGTATCTGTTTTACCTTCGAGACTTTGAATAGTTATATACATAGCTTATGCCACTAGGTTATAGAAAAACAAGACAATTATAGAGTGACATAAACCAAATGCTCTACATTTTTCTGTGGGAAGATCTTTGTGTGTTTCTTTATGTGTTAGGTAAAAACAATGTAGCTTATTTATTTTTGGAACTTTGAATAGTTATATACATAGTTTATGAAACTAGGTTATAAAGAAACAATACAATTACAAAGTGACATAAAACCAAATGCTCTACAGTTTCTTGTGGGAAGATATTTGTGTTTTTGTCTGTGTGAGGTAAAAACAGTATAGTTTATTTTTACAAAGGAAAGAAGTAAGGTAATTTTACGACTTGGAACAATAACACACGACCTCGAGGAATAAATATTTCTTTCAATAATAGGTCCAAAGTTAGCTAAAATCTATTTTTAATGTAGACAATGGAAACATAATATTGGTTTCATTTGAAACATAATGATATTGGTTTATATAAACGTTTTTAAAATAAATGAGAGTAATATTTTGGGTTCTTTCTTTGTGTTTTTCAAGAGAAAGAAAGCTATCTCAGTTGCTCCATGGGGAGCCAATGTTGGAAGCCCATGGGATGATGGAATATATGCAGGCATTCGCCAGATAATACTAGTTCATCCAGCAGCCATAGATTCCATTAAAATTGAATATGAAAAAATGATAAGGTAAGAGAAACACCCACACAATTTCGAGATATTTAAAAAAAAAAAATATTCCCTTCCGTCGCTTAAGCGACGGTTCCTATCTGTCGCTTCTGCGACACTTGCTGCTTCTTACCATCGCTTATTCGACGCTTTTCTTTTTTTTCGTCTGTCGCTTATGCGACACTTGCTGCTTCTTACCGTCGCTTATGCGACACTTACCTTTTTTTTCCGTCGCTTAAGCGACGCCTTCTGGTGTATATGTTGTTAAAAATTTTTGTGACCGTCGCTTAAACAGTGTCGGATAACCGATGGTTAGTTAAGTGTCTCTTAACCGACGGTTACTTAGGTGTCGGATAACCGACAACAAGTTTCCGACGCTTAAGAAAAAATCAAAGTGTCGTACATGCGACAGGAAAGTGTCGAAAATCCGACATGACGGCCGTCGGATTTTTGGTCGAAATGTAGTAGTGAACCTTGACAGACTCCTTTGGAAAACTTAATCTTTGGTAACCCTATGACCATTGATTTTTCACTAAGATCATAAAGATACTTGTAATTAAGGTGGCAAAATATTTCATGCCAAAGCTTGCTTGCCTCATTAGCATGAATCAGAAGAGCAGAGGGGTTTGAGTAGGGTAGGAAGTGTGAGAACATGTATACCTTCGAAGTGTGATTTGCAATTCCTTTTGCAATGAATTTACCACTTGAGATATCTGTGATCTCAAATTCATTAGGGGAGAATATGACCTTCTTTAGAGACCCTGTGTGGGTCATCTGATACACTGATAAGAGGTTAGAGGCAAGACCTGGAACATACAATACATTGTTGAACTTACCATGGTCAAGATCAATCCTCCCTTTGCCCAAACTTTCAGTGAGAGAGTCATCTCCCAGTACAATTGGTGGACCTTTCAACATGTCAAGTGAGGTGAATGCCTCCTTGGTCGAAACCATATGTCTTGAAGCTCCAGTGTCAATGATGAAACTAGGTGAGCTTGATGTGCCAACAACCAATGCATGAACTCTCTCTCTGTCTTCTGAATTTGATCCTCCTTCCCTCTTCTTTGAGTTATCAGGAAGGGAGATGCCATTCTTCTCCAGGAGTTGGGTCAGCATGTCAATTTGCTTCTTCATGTAGGAGCTTTCAGGATGATTTCCCTTACTGCAGTATGCACATTTGCTCATTTCTCCTTTGTTCTTCTTCTTCTGGAAGTTCTTCTTGGAACCTTGGGGCTCCTCTGGAGACTTGTTCTTGTCTCTCTTTTGCTCAGGTGGTTGCTTAGCTTTCTTCTTGCCTTTTGAATCCACCCTTGAATCTCCAACAACTAGATATTGGTCTTTGGAAGGTTTTATGGTGCCCATCATCACCAATTTATCTTGTTCTTGTGTGAGAGATTCCATGAAATCTGCATGGCTAGGCATTTTCCAGGCTCGAGCTGTCAACTTTGTGGCATAGAAGGTAAATACAAACATTGAATGGTCAGGGCCAAGCTTCAAGAGTATGGCCAAAACTATTTTCTCATCCTTCTTTTCGATCCCACACTGTTTTAGCTGCAAAACAAGGGCTTTGAACTTGGAAAAATAGAGTTGCAGGGATTCAAAGCTATTGGGACTCAGAGAGATCAATTCATTTTCAATTTGATGTCCCCTCATCTCATATGTCTTATGAAAAATCTCAACAATATTCTCCCATACTTCATTTGGTGATGTTAATCTATCAATATGGAAAAGGAGGTCTCTGGATATGCTCAGACACAGGAGACCATAGGCCTCATCCCTCCTGTTGTGCCATTTAATTTTCTCTGCAGCTGCATTGGGCTCTGCTTCTATTGCCATAGACACTCTGTAGATTCCTTTAGTTCTCAATAGTATCTCCATATTTTCTTTCCATTCAGAGAATTTAAATGGAGTCAAGATGATCTTCTGAGATTGATCCATAGCTCAGAAATTGTCCCTTCAGTCAGCAGAATGCTCCTAGTCAATGATGTTGAACCTGCAATAACAAAATGGAAGGATATAAATTGATCTAAAAAGGCTCTGATACCATGTGGAAATTGAACCCAGGTGTTAGAACTATTACACTTACAAAAATTGCCAATTACACATGCAAATTACACACAAAGGAGACTCAATATGGAGCAGAACACTAATCTATATTGAATAAGTGTACAATAGCCAACCTTGTGAAGTCATAGGCTTCCACAATAAATAATTACATGAGATATTCGAATTCATAAGGATTCCATTCGAATTTGACCAAAAGTAGGCTTACTAAATCTAAGCAAATGCCCCATAGGTGCATAAAGCAGTTTCCAAATCTGTCTAGGAGCTCACGAATTGGAAAAATAAATTAGGAAAGTTAATAGATGATGGAAGGACAACTCATACATGCTTTTCTTAGGATAGAAGAGTGGAGGATGATGAGGAAAAAAAACAAGTTAACTTCACCTAGTCAAACTTTCCCAATTGCCTTAAAACTCAGAAAAAAGCAGGAAATAAAGCAGAAAAAGTAGACATGTGCTAGGAAGGCTAGGAATAAAGTATATTTGATTCCAAGTGGTTTCCCAAGTGCTCCATGACTCAAATTTAGCAAGTTTGACCACTTTGGATGTGTGGAGGACAACTTGCATAAGGTGGAATATGGAAACTAGGCAAATAAAACAAAAATTGGATTAATTAATGTCTAAGGTAGATAACTATGGGTTGATTATTCTAACAATAAAACCCATGTCCTTTCCATGCTCTTTTGTACAACACATACCATGATAATGCTTTATTACATAGATCCAACCATAAAAATAGTAATGACTTAATATGATATTTTATTTTCCACAATGGCTTCCACCACCAACACTCTTCCTCTTGTCCCTCTAAGTTCATGGCTTTGTATCCCAAACTAGCTATTCACCCTTCATTTGGATTCCTAGACCAAACCAAATATTTTTCTTATTTCTAAGGTGAATGTAGTACATCACTGTATATTAACTCCAACATTCCTTTTTCTCTTGTAGAACCATATGGGAATCTTACTTGATTTTTTTACCATAAATGAATTTTTCACACAAATTGAACTCTAACAAGAAATCTAACATACCTTCTACCATACCTTTACCATGTAATGCTCGAAGGCCCTTCTCTCCAATATGCCCTGTCTTTGATGCCATAGTATTATTTTGTTTAAAGGGACAATATGGGACATGTCTTCTTTACTACTATCCGTATGAAAAATAGACTTGTCACACCCATTAGTAAAAGTTCTTCCCAACTACTTGTACATAGTTCCAATAAATAATCCCCACATAAATTTCGTTGCTCCTCAAACCATCTTACATGTGTCCTTTTCAAATATAACATGCACACTTACATCACCCATCTTACTTACATATATCAGATTTTGTCCAAATATATATTACACAAAACTCCAAGAATATTTTTAACACTTCCATATTTGAGGAGTAGCTTGACCCTTGTACGTACTATGATTTTGGTTTTTTATTCATATCCTAGGTAAAAATCACCTACATTGTACTTTTCATATTCACAAAACCAAGTCATATGAAATGAAGCACCCGATTCGATCAACCACACAACATAATATGCATGTGTACATGTAGATTCCAAGTAAATATCACCTATTTCTTCTCTAGTTTTCATTTATATTGAATGGGAATCATTAAATCCATTACCTTTATTGAGACTCTTAGATCTACATTTTTTCTCATAATTCTTAGCTTTACCGTATTTCTAGTATTTCTTTTCAAATTGTACTGGAGATTTAGATTTACCACCATACTTAGATATGCCCCTAGAATACTTATTTTTCCTCTCTTCAAAATGAAATCTCATAGATAAAACATCCTTGGTCACACCTCATGAGCATTTAAGACAATAAGGGTCCCTTCCTTGATGCCACCTTACCAAATATAGTCCCAAGGTCAACCTTGAGATAGGGACATAACGTGGTTACTCTATTATGAGGTTTTGTTTTAGTTATGGAGGCTTAGGAGTATGCTCCTCATAGTGGAGATGATCCATTTCAATTTCCAAAATCACCACACAACTCATTAACCATCTAAGCCATCAAGAAACCTACATAAAATTCATTTCATGGCTCTTTGTCCACATAAAAATTAAATTCAATTGCAAATACCACTGACTAGCTATTGAATATTATCGATTGTTTTTGTTGGGTGAAGGGTTATCGTCCAAGGAGAGAATAGTGGAAGAAAATTTAGTTGCGTGATTATACACTCTTAAGCAATTCCTAGAGGAGAAGGATTATTCATTGTTTGATTTGTTTCACTGGACCATTGGAAAAACTAATATTGTGAAAAAGATACATCCAAAACCTCCTATGAGAGAAAAAATGATCTTTTGATTTAAATGAATGAAAAATAATGAGAGTGTCTCCATTTATAGCAATGGATAATGCTTATCCATTTTCAAAAAATAGCTAGAGGATGATAATGCCTACATTATATTATAGTTAACGCAAGTTGTATGCATCACAAATAGATGCATTGTAAATACAAACACTAACATCTTCCCAATAACTGAGACACAGGGAGGAAAAAAAGGAAAACAAATATGGGTCTAGGAAATAAGGCTTGATCAGGTACCCATATACAAACTCTCATAACTGAAGAAAAGGATAAAAACTTGTAGGAAAAAACCCCTCCCCAAAAGAGAGAATACATCATAAACAAAAAGTGAAGGTAGGAGGAGTTAATATTACCCCCCAATGACAAATTGCTTCACCCAAAGCATTGATTGTAACTACAGAAATCAAGGGGATTCCAAAGTTTTAGTGAAGATGTCAACAACCTGCTCTTCAGTAGGCAAGCACCACAAGCTAAGAACACCATCCTAGATGAGATACCATATGAAGTGCATGTGAATCTCAATGTGCTTTGTCCTTTGATGCTCAATTTGGTTTTAATAAATTTGCATGGCACTCTAATTATCACACCAAATATTAGTGGGATGATCCTCATGAACACCAAAATATTCCAATAAATGTCAAATCCAAAGGACTTCTTGACTAGAAAGAAAAAAAACAATACTCATCTTCTGCAAAAGATAATGCAATTGTTGATTTATTCTTATAAGACCAGTTAATAGGACCAGGAACAACATGATAAACAAATCAAAAAGTGGAATTATGATCATCAACATATCCAACCCAATCAAAATCAGTGAAACCCTCAAGTCGAGGATCACCCAAGGTGTATTGAATGTAAAATTTGGTAGTGCTATGAATTTCCTCAGAATGTGATTTTCTTCCTTCCAGTGGCACTCATGAGTATATTGGGAGAATTGATATACAAGCCAAACTTCAAAGGATATGTTAGTACATGTATGAATTAAATACAATCGACTCCCAACCAATTGTCAATATAATGATGGATTGAATCATGGTGAAGAGCAGTTAGTAGAAAGAGTAACACCTAACTAAAATGGAGGAGGTGTTGACTTACAATTAACCATGCCAAAGTGCTGAGGTAAGTTAAGGGCATAATTTTGTTGAAAAATAAAGATACCTTTTGAAAATCGAAGAACTTACAGAATAAGAAAATAATGTAGAATACCTCAAAGATATCTCATATCAAATTGTTCCATCAATGCTTGTTGAACATTTTGAATCAAGGATGAAAAAATCCCTATGACAATTAAGTCATTGACATACAAACCATAATTAAGAGATGAGTGAACTGTCTTCTAGTATAAAAATTATGATAATATTTACAATGATGGAACCTTGAAGTGATAAAAAATCTATCCATCTTCTCATACCAAGTTCAAGGAGGTTATTTGAGACAATATAGTGAATGTCTAAACCTGCATACAAGAGAAGAGTCTTGCACAAAACTAGGAGGATGCTTCAGGTAGATTTCCTCTTGTAAATGCCCATGCAAAAACACACTCTTCACATCCATCTAGTATATTAACTAGCCTTGAGAGGAAGCGATGCTCCTCATCTTCATGTTCTACAAAGGAAACAAATTCAGCATGATCTCCACCATCATGGAAATCTATGGAGTGAGTAGAAGCATATGTGTGTTTTAAATTCTCATAAAAATATACATCCCTTTGAAACAATACATCTTTATTAAAATGATCAAATAACATATATGCCTTCATATCCTCACGATAACCAAAAAATATAAGTGGTTTTTTCTTCTTCTCCATAGATTTTCACTTTTCATTTGGAATTAAATCCCATGTTACATTGACAAATATTCTAAAAGTAGAGACTTTAGGTCTAAAATGGCTCCAAGATTCCTCTAGAGTCATATGCAATATTTATTTATGATCCATCTGATTCCAAATGTTATAATTGGAATAGTTCACCATTTTTTCCTAGAAAGAAAATGGCATGTTCTTGGACTGAATCATGGAGTTCACCATTTATTTCAATGTCATGTTCTTTCTTTAAGCAACATTTTTTTGTTTAAGGGTGTAGGGAAGAGAATGCCGATGCATAATTACATGTTCTCTAAAAAATACTTGAATTCCTGACTGACATACTTGCCTACATTATCTGTGCCCATATTCTTAATATAAAGAGAGGAATTCTTCTCAACAAAATCCTAGAAGCTCTTAAAAATGGAAAATACCTCACTCTGGTACTTAAGAAAGTACACCCAAGAGCAACATGAGAATTCATCGATGAAAGTGAGTGCATACTTAGCCCCTTAAAATGATCTAGTTGGAAAGATCATGAGATCACTATGTACCAACTCACGAGGTTTTGTATCACACAAATATTTTCCTTTTGGAAAATTATCTTGATGTTGTTTGCTAAGTACACATAGACAAAGTCCATTAGTACATGAGAATTTAGGGAGTCTATGAATCAATTTTTGTGAGCTCAATTTCTGCAAGTACATGTATTTTAAATGTCCAATTTTTTCATGCCATATCCTACTCAAAGAATCAACATGTGAAATGAAAGAGGAAGTTGAGAAAGGCTCAACACCAAAAAACATATACATTCTTGAGTTATGATCAAATTTTCCATAGGTGATAACAACACTTAGATTCTATAGTTCTTGAATGACTACATCATTAGGAGAGAACTATATTGTTTTCCCATCACTAGAATGGAAAATTTTTCAAGTTAAGAGTAGATTAGAAGATATGTTAGGAACAAGAAGAACATCATTGATGCACCCTTTATCTAGCTACACAATGCGTAATCCTAAAACATCAAGTTGTATAGAGTCTCCAATTGCAATATGAGAAATGCTACAATCAAATGTGGAAGAAAGTAGCTTATTCGAATGAGTCATGTGATGAGATGCACCTGAATCAAATATCCAACTATTAGAAGAGGCATATTGAGTAGATAAAGCATTCCATTTCACCTATTGAAGAAGGTTTGGACACATAACTTTTGTGATGTTGCATGGATTCATTCAATGCCTCAAGTTTCTTCCAACATTTTGATTTTGGATGGTTTGATACCATGTGAAAAAGATACATAGGTATGCCAAGAGTTGCAAATCCAAAACCTCGTATGAGAGAATAAATTATTTGTTAATCACATACATGAGAGTATCTGCATTATAGCAATGGAGAATTCCCAGCCATTTTCCAAACTAGCCAGAGGATGAGAATGCCTACATCATCTTATAACTAACACAAGTTGTATGCATCATAAACTTATTAATTGTAAATATAAATAGTAATATATATATGATGGGTTATTTAGTTCTGAAGGATAAGGGCATGATTTAGATCGAAAGTAAGGTATTTGCATAGTGAATTATGTGACATTTTGATTAATACTATATTATATTTAAATAGTAAATCACAATGAGTTAACTCTTATGAATGGAAATTATCATGCATCACATAGAGATCACTAGTAGAAAAAGATGAAGACCAAGTTATGGACAATGCAAGATGAAGATAGATGGAATGAAAATTGGTTGAGAATTCGATAAACACATAGGGAGAGAATGGGTGACCATTCACAAACTCAGCAACTATCATCACAAATCATCGACTAATGAAGATGATGAATGACAATTGGTAGTTGGTTTTATACAAAATTTGTGGGGAAATTATTGATGTAAATATACACCTCTTCTCCTCATACAAATATGTGTGTGTGTGCACACACACGCATGCGTATATGTGTATTCCAAACACATATATCTTCTGATATAAATGGATTATTTTTTTGAATTATTTTTATTTGAAAATAATGGAACCTACCTTACCCAATTAAAATAATGATGGAGGAAGAGGAAGAGTTAATTAATTTATCTTTTTACCCTTTAATGGTTGGATGAGGTAACACCATCTTACTTTTGGAAAAGGAAGCAAAAGAGACATGGATGGAAAACAATGAATCTCCACACTTGTTGAGATTTTGTTTTTGGAGCTAGGTACTAGTGCAACAAGTCTTTCTAAGTCATTAGGCTAGTTGATGTCTAGGGATTCTTCAGAAGAACTAGGTTCTTTATCTTATTATGTTTCAAAGGAATCCATGGAAAATGTTGATCATGGAAATACAAAATGGAACAAAATAGATAAAAGGGAGGATTGAAGGTCTGATAGCCAATTAAATGTTAACAATGTCAAGGGTGCATGAATTATGTCCATTGGTACATAATTTAGGAGAAACAGAACTATTCATCGGTGTATTATATTGGAAGTTAAAGCTTCAACCATAAAAGATGTAAAGGAAGGTAGGTTGAATAGAGGTAGTGTTAATGAAGTTGGTTCATCACCTTGAGGTTAAATCCTAACAAGAGTCTATGTGTTCTTGAAGAATCCAAGAAAGATATTAGTATGGTAAATTTGACAATTATTGGGTAAAAGATGGTGATTTTATCAAAGATTCAAGGAAAGGGTGAGATTTACTAGTGAAAGATTTATTGGGTGGAAGAAAATTTGGTCCAAATTTTGATTTAAGGGATAAATATTGAATAAGGAGGTATGGAGAGTGGGGGTTGAAAGAAGAAAAAGTATAAGTGCACAAAATTTTTAGCTTAGTGTATTATACTAGTTTTGTGGAATATTTAGTGTTAGGGAATGTCTTGGAATTTAGGAAGTTGGTTTAGCCAACAAAATATATTTCTAATATATCTTTAATGAAATGTATGCTAAATGTATGGACTCTCGTGATTGGTTATGTGATGGATTTCTTCATTCTATCTTTATGATAATTAGCCTTCTCCTTTAGAAGTGGTATAGATGCAAGGTGTACCAAATAAGGTAAGTGATTTTGGGGGAATGTTATGTTTTCTCTCAAATCATGGTCGGTAGGGTTTGATCCAAGAAGGGAAAAATGAGAGCATTTAGCCAATTTGGGTCAAGTTACCTACTCTCTCATTGAAACTATGGAACAAGCATTCAATCAAGGATATTATAGATTCCTTATGCAATTTCAAGTCTATTAATGAAAATAGTTTAGAAGGGAATTTGAATTTTCTTTCTAGGGTGTGCATGGACATCGTAAGATCATATCCAAAGTCATTGTGGGAAGACTAAAACCAATCTTATTTGAATGTATTTATGTATACTTTAAGTTATTGTAAGATAGGAAAATTCATGATGCCATTGGAGTTTCTGAATAGGGACCACACTCAATTAATTTTAAGTAGTTATATACAATGGTGATAAAACTTGAATTAGATAAGACTTATGATACAATAAATCATTTTTAAGGCTTATTCTCATTCATATTGGTTTTGGCCTTTCATTTATAAATTGGATAGAAGTATGTTTGAATTCTTCCTCCTTTCAAATGCTTATGAATGGATCAAATACTTGGTTCTTCAAACCTTGTAAGGTCTTAGACAAGGGTTTCTATTGTATCCCTTTATTTTTTGTGGTAGTTGAAGGGTTAAGTAGGATGCTCAGTTCTTTTAACAATAGTAGAATGTTGAAGGGTGTTAAACTAGGTAGAGATATATCTTTATCACATCCCATGTTTTCTTTGTTAATAATGTATAATTATTTGGACTTGGAAATGTTTGTTGATGATGTATTTCTTTACAGTTGGCTCTATTAGAAACAAAAAACACTTAAAATAAAAATTATATGTATATAATATGGAAACATATATAGAAATAAATTTATAGAAGTCATCAATATATTTTCAATGGAATGGGTAGGAGGAAAACGAATGATGTAACAAAAACTATTCATTTCATTTTGTGGAATTCAATAAAAATTTTAAATATTTGGTCTCTATTCTTAAATCCAACGATTATGGATCTATGGATTGGATTTGTATTTATCAAAAGTGGAACAATTTCTCACAAGGTGAGCAACTCACATGTTATTTATAGGAGGTCTACTTTGTTCAAGTTTATTTAAAATCCTATATCTTTACATTTGTCACACCTAAATCCTGTCACCATCATGTGATAAGACCTCTAAAACCTCTATTTCCCTCAATCCCAGACATTGAAGTGAAAATAGTGCTATGGATGTTAATATTACATACAAAACTCCAGCACCACTCTTACCCTTAAGCTGATAAGCGGTACCTTATACATCACTGCCTAGTCATTTGGAAGACAGGAGGTACCACCGCCTTTAACCTCTATTTTTGGCGTGGTTCTCACCATGCACCACTCTGTCATAAAGGAGTATAAGTGGTGCCCTTGGTAAAAATTTAAAAAGAGAAGGTTTCACGAAAATTCTAGAACAAAAGCCTCATGTCTATCCTTATACCTACTCACTTGGGTCAGTTAAGCTTGAGATCCATGATTTGTGGATCTCATGGCCACCTCACCCACCTGTTTCTCAACCATTCCTATCCCTTTGAGCCCTATAAAACCAGGCTCATACTCCATGGTTTGAGAGAGGAGAAAAGAGTAAATTTATGTTGTTGAATTAACATCATGGCCTAATCCATTAGAGAGCATAGAGGAGCTAGTTGGATCTATCGGGGATGATATTTCAGTCTTGTGAAGGAGTGCATCAACACTAAGTAAAAAAGGTTGTAAGCTCTTTCATTGATATATTAATGCAAAGTCAATTTCTTTCCCATATATCTATTGTGTTATGATCTCACATATATATTAGCAGATTCCTTAGTCACTAATATAGATCTATGGATAGTTTTCTGGTATCTTTGATGTTGTTGTATGTTTGATGTGTTTTTACAGGTCTTCCAACAAAGATCTTATTCTAGGCATCCATAGCTTCTAGGGAGAGTCTTTTGACCTAGTTGTGACTCATTTTTTTCTGGATCTGAACCATTCAGACTAGAGGAACAAATTCTATCCGCAGAAGGTGAAATATTCCTGATAACAAATCTGGTGACTCTGCTGGGGAATATAGCCTCAGTTGATCTGATCTTCCTTAGTCTTCAAACACTTGTCTGAATCCAAGCTCCAGTCTTCAATATTTTCAGTCATATCTACCATCTGACTTAGTGAAATTTTGGTTTGAAATCATCAAATCTGAGTCACCTTGACTTTATATGCTTTGTATTACTATTGATTCATCAATTTTAATATTGTTTTTACAAATTATAACTTGATTGTTTCTCTCTTATTGTGTTTTGGACACTTACAGGGAACTGCGTATTTGTAGTGGGAAATAAGTGGTGCCACCGCCTGTGCATAGATAGAAGGAAGTGGTGCCACCTCATGTACATAGATAGTAGGAAGCGGTGCCACCGCATGTGATTAGTAAGCAGGAAGCGGTGCCTCCTCAGAACCGCTCTGTCAACAACCCTCTGGAAGTGATGCCAGGTAGGCTTTTTGGTCCCTATTCGATTTCAAAACTTGGCTATTGTCTTTTGATTTCTGAGTGTTTTTTGGCCATGAATTGTATATTCTGTAGTCGCTTTGATTGTTATTTTCCCTCTACATTCAAAGAGAGTTTATGTTTCTTGCATTGGATTTTACATTCTTTTCTTTTCTTGAAAACTCTTTCTCTTTTCTTTAGATATTATTCATTGGAATTGGAAATATACATTTCATTTTCATGTGTAGGTTTTGGTTTTGTTTTGGACTTGGAATGTGTGAGTGATCCATGTTGTTTTGAGTCTTTCTTTTCTTGGGTGATTTTTGCTTCCTTTTCAATGCTGAGTTTTTCAGTGCTTGGTAGGAGAGATTGGTTCTTCGTTTCCTTGTATGTTCCAAAGAGAAGTTTTAGTTTTCTCTCTCTTTTGCTTTATTCGCAAGTGTGTTAAATGATTTTCTTCTTGTTTTGTGCATGATTGTTTGAAATTCTAGATCTTACTTTCATTAAGAAGAAATATCTGTTTTCGACTTTGCATGCATTAGAGTTAGTTTTTTTTGGAAACGTTTGTCAAATCATCTTTCCATTAAGTTTTTATGCATCTTTTTCAAACATGAAAAGATAGGAAACATTTTGGTTTATTTATGTTAGGTGTTCTCTAGATCTCTTTTTTAATTGCTTTAGATATTGTTTGGGGTGCATTGATATTTTACTTTTCGTTTGAAAAGATAGAATTGCATTTGCATTTGGGTGTGCATTTTGGAAAGAAAAGTAAATCTCTCTCCCTCTTTTAGGTAGAATTTCATTGAAGAGGAAAACTTACATTATCATATAGATCAGTTTGCATCTTCTTTAATTTCAAGTTTTCACTCCATGGTTCCACCTAACCACACAAGATAAAATTAACAGTAGCACTAGGTTTAAAATTTTAGCAATTTGAGTGTTATGTTAGTGACATGTTTGGGCATCATTAAACGTAGGAGCTATCGTTACTTGTCCGCACTACAACCTGGGACTCACGCGGTTCTTCCATGTACCATTGGTATATCGAATGACCTTTTACGTACCCTTGAGGTATATAGAAAGGTACTTCATGTACTCGATTGTATATCGGAAGGCACCTTATGAACGGTTGTGCATTAGATAGCACTACTACTGATTTTAGCTCCCATGTACCTAGTGTATATTGGGAGACCCTTTTAGGAATCCTCAAACCATCTGAGTTATACTTTTGGCATGTCCTGTGAGTTTCCTGACTCTTATCCATCATGTTTTCTTGTTGCTTTTAGTTTGATTAGTGCTTTCTTGTGCATGGTAGTTAGGGGATTTTTAGAGAGTTTAGAGATGGCATCCACATCTAGGACTACCACTCAAGAGGTCCCTTTCCAAGGTGTACCTTCTGTATTCCCTCCAAGTGAAGGTATTGGTCTTCCCATTATTGCCACTCTAAATATTCCTGGGTTAACTGTAGGATTACCAGTCTGGCTATTTAATATGGTAATTCCTATTACACCTAATGTCTTAAATGTCACCTCTCTTCCGAGAGAGGATCGACCTCAACCTAATCCTGTTCCTTTTCCGTCGGTAGTGGATTCATCCCTTTATTCTTATGTGCCTAACCAAAGCTCTACAGTTAGTAGTCAGGTGGATAAGAAGAAGAAGAAAGGGAAGGGTAAGAAGAAGAAGGATAAGAAAGAGAAAAAGTAGCTACCATCTGCACTTGATGGTGCTCGTTCTAAGAGAATGCCCGGAAAATCCAAGTTCCCTTGTAAGCTTTGCAAGGGGGACCACCTTCTTAAGGAGTGTTTCAGTCTCTTCTGTGTACAAGAAGAGTGGTCTAAAATTCCAAACCATTTGTTTTAGCAACCTATGATCATCATGTTGATGATACTCCCTCAACCATTGACCCATTGGTAAAAGGTTGTAAGGGTAAAGTCTTGTATCCTTGTTTGATTTGCAAGGCTATGCATCGTACTTTTATTTTTCCAAGCATGGATGAAGCTTCTAAGTTGTTGGAAGATATCACTGTTCCTCAACAAGGGATTCCAACAGGTTATCGTAAGTTGTCTCTTGAACCCCCACTGGTTGACCAAGTGGTCGATTCAGTTTCATTTGCAGTCAATCCCACTCTTCCTTTGAAGAGTGAAGTTAAAGTGGTCAATTCAGATTTATATGTGGTTGATCCAACTCTTATTTTGAAGAGTGAAGTCCAAGTGGTTGAGTCAATATCATCTCCAAATGATCCCACTCTTTCATCAAAGAGTGTTAAGACTGAAGTAGTCGCTTTGACCAAATCTTTGTCTTGTTCTTCTCTTCCAATAGAGGATGAACTAAACCCTGCTGAAGTTTTTATGCTTCCTTCTGATTGTTCTCGACAAGAGGAAATTTGTCCTCTTTCGATAGATCCCTGTCCAAGTACTAAGGTTATTTCCTTTGAGTGGACTAACCTAATAGATTCTTGTCTTCATTCGAGTGTTCCTTTCCAGATAGTTGTGAATGTTACCGCTAGGCGGATTCTTCACACTATTGTTGATGAAGGGGATTCTGTTAGCATTCTATCCTTAACTTCTTGGAAATATTTAGGTTCTCCTTAGCTTGTGCCAGACACTGATCAGATACTGGATCTTAATCGTAGGCATACCACACCTTTATGGACCCTTCCTTATTTTCCTATTACATTAGGAGGGAAAACTGTCTGTATTGATGTTATGGTGGTCCAAGGTCCTTTAGATTTCAATCTGCTCCTTGGACTTGATTATGTTTATTCCATGAAGGATATAGTTTCCACACTCTTTAGAGTTATTTATTTTCACCATGATGGGAAAATTGTGACCATTGATCAACTTTCCTTTGTTACACCTGACCATCGCATCACTCCTAGTAATTAGACTTCCCTGAATGTCCCGCATTTTCTTGTGACTCTCTCCCCTTCTAGTTAGCTTCTTCCCATCATAGGTAAAATGAGGGGTGTGGCTCCAGCATTTGGATATCATACTGGATTTAATTCGCTAGCTTCTGATGTAAGGGGGAAACCCACCAACCTCTAGACATCATGTTGGCCTAGAACTAACTATGAGCAAAGTTCCCATTCTATTTCAAGCTCGCTAAAAAATGAAATGGATCTCCTCAAGCATAGTTTACCTTTTGGTTTCAAGCTTGCATAAAAATGAAACCATTTTTTAGCATAGTTTATATTCTGCTTCAAGCTCATTAAATAATGAAATAGGTTGTTTCAAGCAAATTTTATCCTTTTGGTTTCAAGTTTGCATAAAAATGAAACCATGTTTGAGAGCATAGTTCTTCGCCTATGTCAAGCTCATTAAAAAATGAAACAACATCTGACCATCATTTTAGGTTCTGACCATCATGTCATTTTTCTCCAAGCATAGTTACCTTCTATTTCAAGCTTGTGTAAAAATGAAACAGATCCCCTTCCCTTGAGTCAAGTCTTCCCTTTAGTGTTAGAACTTGAACCTTCTTTTCACCTGCCCGATTCTTGTTCTTCCTACCCCGCTTGTGAACATTTTCAAATTAGTAACCAAGCTGTCAGGTTAGGTATGGAAGAAGAATCATCAGACGAAACAAATCTTGGGGGGCATGTCGAGAACCTAGTAACCATGCTAGGGGTAATTTTTGCTAGAAATAACATTGGGGGGGGAATTTCAACCTTTGTATATCATGTTAATGGGGTTTTTCAAGCATAATTTACCCATTGGTTTCAAGCTTGCATAAAAATGAAACCAATATTCGAGCATTCTTTCAACTGATCTTGGAGCTCGTTAAAAATAGTAATATGGTGTTGAGCTTACTTTTCATTTTTCGTGCTCTAGTTAAAAAATGAAAAGTGGTTTGAGCTTAGTTTATTACATTTCCGTGATCTGGATTCGAACATGAAAAAGGATAATGGAGTCCCCTTTAAAATATTTTCAAACTCCATAAATATGAAAAGATTTTCGAGTACTTGTATTCTTCATACTCATAAAATTATTTAAAGAGTCGTTTCTCTGATGGTAGGTTATCTCTTTTTCGGTTCGGATAGACTATTTACGAAAAAGAAACACTCCAGCCAATCATGACTGGAAGAGTTCTCTTGGGAATTATTATATACTTTTTCGGGCCCTAGGGACTAAATCATATGAAAAAGGAACCTCTATATTTTTCTTCCATCTTCGTTCAAACTCTCTAAACATGAACTATAAAGAGTGTTTTTTTCGTTGGACTCGTTAAATTAAACATTGAAAGACCCTTTTTTGGTAACAAACCCTAGGCTTTCTCAGGTTCATAAAATGTATGAGAATGGACTTGTCTTCGAATGAGCTAAAATGAGTGTTTGTTACCCTCTTTGGCCTCAAAAAAATGAAAAGAGGCACTCATCAATCATGATGGGGAAATTAAGGGAAGGGAATCATTTTGCAAATCAAATGGTAGTTGTTTGTTACCTTTGAACATGTCACTTGTCTGCATATCATTCATTCAAATGGGTAATCAGCTAAATTACAAGTCGATCCACTTTCATGAGTCATATCACTCCTTTGAGTCTTTCAAAAGAATGCATTGTCCACTATCGTATTGTGTGCCCATTTGGTCTAGTCATGCTGCCAAGTCTTTTATCGTGCCACCCAATGTTCAAAGGAAGAAAGAAGTTTACCCATGCAGATAAAACAACCTTTGTGTCAGTACTTTGAGTCAGTCCTATAGTTACATTATCTATGAAATTTCATAACTTTGATCCAAGTTTCATATCATCGATGCAGGATTCATCATGGCCCTCCTTCGACAAGACTATTCCTGTCAACATCAGCTCATCATCTAGGAAATAGTCTTAGAAAGAATTTTAGTACCTTGAGATCTGTATAACTCAATGAGAGATTCTCTCACTCTCGACATAGGTTCACATCATTGACCTTTGATCGAAATATTCCATTGGTTGTTCGATGTCAAAACATTTATTCACACTCAGTAGATTGTACTAGGGTACCTTGGGAATCATTGACATTAATGGTGATCTCCCTTGCATTTGTTAACGGTTCACATCCTTGGCTGGTAATTAGGTGGTTTCTACCATGTTTGACCTTAGAACATTGTAATCACATGGATATAATTGTACTTTGTGGAAGACAAGACGAAGACCCTGGGTATTTGTTAAGCACTCATATCTTTCTCCCCAGGTTGCGATGGAGTATATTGTATGAAGTACCAACATGGATCCACCTTTGTATGGTCATGGATATACTCAAATTTGCATTTGTATGACATAAATTTACATTGTATATCTGGTAGCTATGTCCAAGTTTGAGTCTTCTATCACATGGATCTATGTTGTATTCTAGTATCCATGTTTGTTTATTCCTCTCATAGATCTGCCTTGTATTGGTCTACAGCCATGATGAGGTTACATTTACTCATGAGTCAAAGTATTGATGCATTGCAGATGCCTACTCGATGATACTCTTTGATCAAGCTGGCTCTTACCTTGAAGTGATAACTTGCTCTATCAAAGCTCTCGCCTATCGTATCCCTCTAGCCTCATGCTTTGGGGGGCATTCTGTTACACCCAAATCCTGTCAATAGCATGTGATAAGACCTCTAACACCTCTAATTTCCCTCAATCCCAAACATTGAAGTGAAAACAGTGCTCTAGATGTTAATCTTACATACAAAAATCCAACATCGCTCTTACCCTTAAGATGATAAGTGGTACCTTATACAACACCTCTTGAGTCATTTGGAAGATAGGTGGTGCCATAGCCTTTAACCTTTGTTTTTGGCACGGTTCTCACCATGCACCACTCTGTCATAAAGGAGTATAAGCGGTTCCCTTGGTAAAAAGTGAAAAAGAGAATGTTTCACGAAGCTTCTAGAACAAAATACTTGTGTCTATCCTTATCCCTACTCACCTAGGTTAGTTAAGCTCAAGATCCATGCTTTGGGGATCTCATGGCCACCTCACCCACCTATTTATCAACCATTCCTATCCCTTTGATCCCTATAATACTAGGCTCATACTCCATGGTTAGAGAGAGGTGAAAATAGTAAAGTTATGATGTTGAACTAACATCCTGGCTTAATCCATTAGAGAGCATAGAGGAGAAACTTGGAGCCATCAAGGATGAGATGTCAGTCTTGTGAAGGATTGCATCGACACTAAGGCAAAACAGTTGTAAGCTCTTTCATTCATATATTAATGCAAAGTTGATTTCTTTACCATATATCTGTTTTGTTATGATCTCACATATATATTAGCAGATTCCTTAGTCACCGATATAGATATATGGATAGTTTTCTGGTATCTTTGATGTGTTTTTGTAGGTCTGCCATCAAAGATCTTATTCCAGGAATCCATAGCTTCTAGGGAGAGTCTTTTGACCTAGTTGTGACTCATTTGTTTTGGATTTGAACCATTCAGACTAGAGGAACAACTTCTATCCGCAGAAGGTGAAATATTCCTGATAACAACATTTCGTGGCTTACATTATAGTAGGAATTTTAACAGAATAGGAAGAAATATTTCAATTTTCTGTGGAAGGGATAAAATAAAAGGGGATTCCTTTAATGAAGTGGAAGATAATTGCAAGGATAAATCCCTTACAAGATGGGGTTTTAAAATATTAATCACTTTTAAAAACCTGTAGCTACAATGAGATTATGGAGGCTAATTAGGTACATAGAGTTGTGTCAATAGTGATAAAAAACAAGGGTATTGATTCTTTGTTCTAGATAAAATAGAGGAGCAAATCAATATCAAACAATTCTATAAACTGGAAGGAAATAGTCTTGGTTTTCCCATGGTTGGAAAGAAGAAGCAAGTTTAGGGTTGGAAGGACATGAGACTAAGCAATGGAATAATCTTATCAATATATTGTAAGTAATTTACATTCACCTTAGAAAGAAGAAAGATATTTGGTTTGGTCTAGGAATCCAAATGAAGGGTGAATAACTAGTTTGGGATACAAAGCCATGACCTTAGAGGGAAAAGAGGAAGTTTCTTGGTGGTGGAAGCCATTCTGGAAAATAAAATATCATATTAATTCAACACTATTTTTATGGTTGGATCTATGTAATAAAGCATTATCATGGTATGTGTCGTAGAAAAGAACATGGCAAGGACATGGGTTTTATGTTATATGTGGTGTTGATAGTGAAAGAATCCAACATTCATTGATGCATTATCCCTTTTAAAAACAAGTTTGGAAGGAGGTATATAATATTTAAGGGGGCCATGTAAATGAAGACAATTCTCTTTCTTAAGGCTTTAAAAAGTAACTAGAGGACCCCTATAAGAAAATCATATAGCTCTAACTTGTTTGGTATGATGAGAATTATGGCTTATATGAAATTAATTTTTGTTTGAATACACATATTTCTTATACGTTATAGGTCTTTTTATAGTGTCAAATAAATTTATGATGACATTAAATATAGAAAAATTGAAGGCTTCTAGGAATAGTGCTCCCTTGGAGATTGACAGACAAAAACATGGAATTAGAGCATATTCAATGTTGCTATCCATTGCAATATAGGTATTTGTAGCATTGGAGAAGTCATGTTCCTTTTTGAGAGTATGAACTTCCCCTTCAAACTAAACTTTTCAAGAGTCACTAATAATTAGGTTAAACTTCACGCTTTGTTGAATTTGTTGAAGATTTCATAGGAGAATGGTATTGGGAGGGAACATGTTTATGGTGATTCAAAATTCATAATTCACAAGGTTAATGGCTCTTATAGGTTTCAAAATAAAACATTATTGGATCAACTCTTCACTACAGTTGAACAATTTTCCAAATCTGATGATGTTTTACCCAAATATGACGATGTTTTACCCAAATCATAATTTTAATTAATTGATAAAAAATTGGACCAGAGAACTTCGTCGACTTTAGGAACATTTTAAAATCATATATATTTCCCTTCCAAATTCAATAAAAATTTTATTTAAAATCATAATTTTGCTTTCCCAAACGGGTGTGGCTCATTGGCGTTGCTTGATATGAAGTCACTTGTTGTAAAGGAGGTCAAAAGATAAAATCCCACCCGGGTTTACCCATGTCCCATGTATTGCGGGTGGGTGTGGGGAACCTAGGGGTATAGTGGTAGTAGGAATGGATCTCGGGACCCTGTATCACACGAGTACTATCCCAACCCTAGTTGTCGACTCCCCTAGTAAAAAAAAATACTTAATTGATAAAAATTTAAACCTATTATTTTACTTATAAATTTAAACCTATTTAAAACGATACAAATCTAAAATATTGAGTTTAAATTATTATATTCCAATGGGACAAAATTAGTGGATCTCCAAAATTCCAATGAGGAAGATGACACAACTTCAAAACAACTCCAAATATTTGAATGTATGTTTTGAGAGTTATAAATAAATTAACATGGGAGATAGGCCACAAGTGGTAGACCCTTCCTACGTATTAAATTATTAAGACATAAATAATTTATTTATAATTTAAATTCCTTGACAATTTGAGGAGATTGAAAACATATACATTAATTTAAACATTGGAAATATAAATGAAACATTAATGCAGATGTCAAGATAAAGAGACACATGTATTATTAGTCCCTGCCCTTGGCTAGAAGGGACTCTATGATTTGGGTTGTCGTTAATTTAATTAAAAGACCTGCATCTGAAAACATTTTAACCTAACTTGTCTTATATTTATGTCAGTAGATTTTATCTTTCAACAATCAAGAGTATGTAACCGATGTTTCATGCAATCAAAGAATTTGAGGCCTTATTTGGCCTCATATGGAGGCAAGGGGATGATTTTTCAGTTTGAAACTTATGTTAGTGACATATTACATTTTGTTTATAGAATTTTTCTAACTAATGCTACAACCTATTTATAGCATTATTTTAGAATATTAAATGTTTAATGTTTTTTTCACTCATGAGCCTAAAATGGCATCCATCCCCCAAATCTTCTACCAATCGCCTTACTCTTCCACCGACTGCAACAAAAAAATGATCAAGAATGATTTGATAGAGGACAAGTAGTTTCCATACAGTACATGCAGTGCATGTGTCTTTTCCTTTGACAGATGGGAAGGAACAAGCTACTATAGGCAGGTTGCACCTCGGTAGCATGGGGATTTGGAAAGGTCATGTCCCTCTTCATGTTGTCATGTCCCTCTTCATGCTGCACGATGCAGATGCAATGAAATTTCTTAGTACACCAACAAGTAGCACCATAACAAAGGTAACAACAAGCCTACGGAAGACAACTAAAAGCAGGAAAACAAAGGCCTGACGAGAGTAGGAAAAAAATAGAGAATGAACATAATGGAAACTCAATTGGGTGGAGATATTATGGGATTTATTTGGTCCAAATTTGTGCACCTGAGATAAGTTGATATTTTCTCATCTTCCATATGAAAGGGAAAAAAATCATGATCTCGCAGTTCAGTAAATCAACAACCAGAATGCAAGTATAATGGTTAAGCCATATGCGTAATTGAACAAAATAAAGAATTTCTGATTGTATATAGTAATATATGTTCACATACATGTTGTATACTGGGTGTAAGTTCCATGCAGGTGAGTGGATTAAGGAATAATGTCACATCCCCTCCCTCCTACGAGAAGAACGCAACCACTAATCCTTCTCTAATACCACAATGCAGTGTCCCCGCTACTCTACCACTGCTCTGATATACCACGATGTCCACAAAACCGGTTCCCATACACCTAATTGATATGCAGAATAATTTAAAATTACTCTTTACTATCTCTTTCAACACATTCATGGGTCATGTTCATCCTTATACATCCATTCTCAGGCTTAAAACCACTGTAACATTTGTTTTGCCATCAACAGATATAGTCTGTATCTAGAAAGGTCATTTCCGCATTGAACCCAACTTTCCACACTCTGCCTTCCACATTCCCCTTTTCTCCTTCTACTGTGAAATCTGGGAACCAGAAACATAATGTGCGACGGAGCCATTCAACCAATTTTCTCATTTCTTCCATCCATTGCAGAACTCAAGAATCAGAATCTCAACATTCGACGGAATCATTTAACCACTTTCTACCTTCCTCCTTATGCCTTTTTTCTTTTCTCTACAGAACTCGAGAATCTGAAAATCAACATTTGAAGGAATCATTTAACCACTTTTTTCCTTCTATCTTCTACCTTTCCACCTTCCGCTACGAAACTCGGGAATCAGAAACTCACCATTCAATGGAATCATTTAACCACTTTTCATCTTCTGCCTTCCTCCTTTCCACTTTCCATTGTGAAACTCGAGAATCGGAAACTCAACATTTGACGAAATCATTTAACCACTTTCTTCCTTCCGCCTTTCGCTGCAGAACTTGGGAATAAAAAAATTAGCATTTGATGAAATCATTTAACCACTTTCCGCCTTCTGCCTTCCACCTTTCCTCCTTCCGCTGCGAGACTTGAGAATCAAAAAACCAACAAATAGATTCCTTCTTTTATTTGCCTTCCTCTTTCTACCTTCCATAGATGGACTCTGGATCATGGAAAACTAACACTTGGCCTCATTTCTCTCTTTGATTTCTACATCCATCCTCCCCCCTTCCACTGCGGACTCTGGTGTGTGGAAACATACACCCTACCTTAGTGTTTTTGGCTCTTTTTCACTTCCACCTTCCGCCTTTCATAGGCAGATTCTGGGGTGTAGAAAACCAACATCTAGCCTTGTATTTTTCTTGTTTTCCACCTTCCTCCTTCCCCGTCCCTGTTGTAGGTACAATAGATCCCATGTTATTTTGACATGGGATCCCAATCACACATACGAAGGTAACTTGGTAGGATCCTTCATGACCTTGTGGGATTATATTACATTTTTATCGACTCATGGGATTCCCTAACTTAACCAAATTTCAAATAAAAAGTCATGCTTTATTTGTTTGTTTTAAGATGCGGAAAGACTGTTTGTTTGGAAGTGTTTGGCCATCCCGCATCCTGCATCTTGCATCTCGCAAATTTTCTTTAAGCCCCAACTGTCTATGTGGCTGATTAGGGTGTCTAATGCTTACAACACACAAAGAAAACCCAGCCAAAGGCCTCAAAAATCCCTCACAGGTATTGTTCTATCCTCGAGCTGTTTGGGATAGTGATCTCCCATGGATACTTTTGTAGCCTCCGTTGGATTATGGTTGGATTTGATCCATAGAGGATCTATTTCAGAATTTGGGAAGCAAGGTAGATGATATGAAGAAAAGGAAAACTTAAACCTAACTAGGAAAGGGAAGCTGATCTAGATCTGAACTACTCTGAAAAGGATATTGAGTTGATTACAAGCTATCTTGAGGTATTTAAAGAACAAGTAATTCAACACATTGACAGAAATGTAAACAAGATGATACTCTCCTTACTCAAATCACAATTGTTTATGAAAATTAAATAATAGCAAATCAATATTAAATCATTTAGGATAACCTACACGTGCACATGTTAGTCGAAAAACAAACATATAAGCTATAAAACTTTAATGCTGAATCATCTGTAGAAATAGATAAATACAGTTGAAGAATAAATTCCTTAGAGCTCTACAAGTGTATTAATCAATAAAAAAGATAAATCCCAATTACGAGCAACCACATTAATCAATTTACAAATGAATCACAACACTATCTGATCATTTGGAACAAGAAAATCAAAATCTATCAAAGAAATTTGATCAAATCAAATACAAGAGATAGGAAACAACAATATTGTATTTATTCAGAATTCTGTAACAAATTACATAAACCTTGGAAAAAATAGGGGTTTTTTTCAATCTCCTATATTAGTATTCCTTCTTCCAAAAGTCCAAAAAAGGTCCCTAATACATTCGAGATCATCCTCTTAAATCATTATTACAAAAAATAGATTCCCCCCTAAAGGGAATCAAAAACTAAACAAATCTAATATCCCAAGAAATCTCTCCACATCCTCCAAATACGTATAAATTCCTCAATATCAGGGTAACTGGCAGATTCAATGCTAAGCTGGCCATTGCACTTATGATCTTCAATCTCATTCTTAGCTAGTTTATGCCAAAATCGGATATAGATGTGGATATTTCCCTCCCCCATGAATGGCTATTTGATCAACTGATCTACATCGTGGATGCTGATGTGGTCGAGCTTCTTGATCTTCTCCTCTCCTTCATCCCTTCGCTGCTCCACTTTCGCAATCATCAATCTAGGTGGACATGCTTTTTCAATAAGAACCATTGTAGGAAAGGATAATTCATCCATAATATTTCCAGCTGCATACCATCTTTTGCTGCAAATGGCACGTGCTTTCTTTATGGCTTCAGCTACTATCTCATCTAGATCTTCCCAGGATATTAGGATAATCCTAATCTTCTTAAGCTGTAAGTTAGTAAGAAAAGTGACATTATCTAGCTTATCTTTCATGTACCTTTTCTAGTCTATCACTTCATCATAAGCCTTCGAAGCTTGTTGTCTCTTCTCAACTAGGTCTTCCAAAACAAGAGACATCTTGTAAAAAACCATGTGAGTTTCAAAGATATTATCTAGAGTTTTAAGTAACTCACAGACCAAATCATGATGTTCCTTATTGGTTCGAATGGCAAGCTCTTTAAATTATTCCTGGGAAAACTTGGAAAACGAAAATGAAGCTGCACTTGCAGTTGCATCTTCACACTGTATTTCTAACAATGCAACCTTCTGAACCAAAGTGGCATTAACAATATTTTCTCTTTACAGCTCTTCACTAAGAACAACATTCTTCTCTTGAAGTTCATCATACCTATTTTAATGTTGCCTCTTGAGTTGCTCCAGTTCCTCCTTCAAACTGACAATTTCTACTTTCTGTTTGTCAAATTCTCGGTTCAAAGTGTTAGCAGCATCAAAATTGGTGCCTGTAAAAGCTCCTAAAATGGATGCAGCATTTGTGGCATACGCCTGTGGGTCACTTGATCATTGGGTCCACACAACCTCATTTGAAATAGATATGTCCATACCACTCTGATCCCTGTTCCTCTTTTTACCCTTCTTCACCACTGATTTATCAGCTAGCTTTACTGTACCGATATTCTCTCGGGATATCACAAAATATTCATTAAATTCATCCCTCATCTCATCAATGGGGGGTATACTAATGCCTGTGGATATCATAGAAGAGGTTTGAGTTGTGGTGTGAGAGGGTATGGTCATAGTAAAAGGAGAAGTGGATTGGGAAAAGGTAACATTCTGAGCAAGAATTACTTCAGGGGCTGAAGAAATGTCAAGAACAGAAGTTTCAGTTGATGAAACTTGCAAAGTAGTGGCCTTGAGTGATGATGGTGAAACTGCTGAAGTTTTCTCAGTCACAGGGGATGACACTAAGCTGAATGAAGGAATATGCAATGGAATTTTGAAAACTAGAGGCACAATAGATGAAGGAATGGGCATATCCAAAGAAACAAGTGTAATATATTCGGGTAGACAAGTGGCATCTTGATAAAGATGGGTCAAAAAAGGTGTCATGGTAGAACCAACAGATAATAAAGATAAAACTAGTATTGATGAGATAAGTAACACATAAGAGGATGGGACAGACTGAGAATAAAGTTGATATTGTGAGGGAGGTGATGAATACTTGTCATTGCTACCATTGGTAAAATTCAGTAAATCGTTACCATTTCCAGTTTCAATGGTAACAAGCATGGGGGAAACCCTCTCATCCTCTTCCTTTGAATGAGTCAATTCTATAGTAGATGTGGGGATAGATGAAATTTAGGATTCCAGTCATTTGAGAGGTTTCTGTTTGATCTGTTCTTGTACAGATTGAGTATTTTCAACCACAGTGGTCACTTGAGCATCTTCAGCTACCTGAGAGGTTAGAACTTCTTGAGTGTCTAGTGCTGAAGTCATTTTGCTCAGTCTCTATTTGATCTATTTTGAAGTATGCAAATAGTCCTTGACCTGCTGCTCCACAAATGTCTGGGGAACTTCTTCCAGGGGAGATTTCCCTTTACCTATGTCTGAACTGGTTTCTGTGGATGCATTTGTGGATTCCAGAGCCTCCTTTGTCGCAGCTTTAGCTTCCATTTCTTCCCTGTCTTTTATTACCTTTTCTTGAATGTCTAACTCCATAGACCTGTAATGTCGAACTCTGCCCCCTATTTCCTTTTGGTATTACAATATATGAATTTTTTATTCCTTGCTTTTAGCCCTCACCAAGACTTCAGAAAAAGAATCAACTCCCTGATAGATGAAGTCATCTCGAGTTTCTTCATGAGTGTATCCTATTTTAAAATGGTTATGCTTGAGGTGAAAATCAACAATCCCCTTGGGATCATGTTTCCTTTTACTAGAAAAACCAAGCTTGAGTGACACTATGTGGTCACTGAGCTTTCATTCCCGAGTAGAAGTAGGTATGCTCAAGGATCCAAGGGTTATAGGAAACTTTGGCCAAACTTTCCTCTTAGGTGAAGCACATTTTTTGTAAATCCCTTCTGTGACTGTTTGAAATGAAATATCCTCAAGGATCAACCTGTCTGGCACGAACTTAGGAAACATATGAGAAACATTGCTACCAAAAACCATAATATAGGTGAATGATTCATTGACATACCAATATCCCATAGTGGCTATGAGGGTTTTAGCTTCAGGTGAGAATGCATGAGCTTCCTTGTTGAAAATCAGGAAATAGACTTGGCAGAGGAAACTCTCACATATATCATAAAACATGGTTACGTAATTGGTATCCCATAGCTCAGAATGATCAATATGCACAGGTGAGGCTGGTAATACCCAACTCCATACCATATTGGGGAAGAGAAACTCGGCACAAAAGATATCCAAAATGAAGGCAGAAAGATAAAAGTTGGGTTTCTTCCTAGCAGTAGCTTTCTAGAACTCTTGTATGGCATTTTTTAGTTCAAGTGACAAGATTCAAGCCCAGGGGAAGGATTCACTCATAGTTATGACATGGTGAGCAATGGGGGCCCATTATTCCTTGAAGCAAGAACCGTTGGGGAGACCATAAATCCTGCATAACTTTGCTGCAAGCAGGGACTAAGGTTCCTTGAACCATTCAAGGGGGTAAAGTTCATCTTTCCTCTGGGAAAACTTGCATGGTTTAGCCATCCAGGATTTCAGCATTTGGTCGAAATTGAACCTAGACTTGTAATATTTTATAAAGTATGCATCGAGGAGCTACTTAAAATGTTTAAGGGCATAAATTCTCACAAACATTTTAGAGCGGAAATTGGCCAATTGTGTTCAAATATTGGTGTTAAAGGAACGATCTTTCATATTAGCGTGGTCTATAATCCATCTAACTACATCATTGTAAGGGAGGATGGTCGGTCTTGCAGCAATCATACGAAGGCTAGAATCCCTAATTCTCTCATAAACAAGTTGATTACCCTAGAATTCTGAAAGGTAATCATTATCAAAGATGCAATAAACTTGGCACCAATCCAATAGGTAAGTTTTAGACACTCGGCCACTGGTATCGGAGAACACTCTGGATGTAAATTCACGCAGGGGAGAAAATTACAATGGTAAAAACAGTGAAAACATCGTAAATAAGACCACCCTATTTATAATTCACAGGAAATAATACAGACTGTAGGATTAGGGTGAAAAGAACAATCAGGATCAGGTTTTGCGGGATGCAGAGGAAAAACCTGAAATCAAAAATTTGATTAATCATTCTGCAACCCACATTCCACATTTTGCGAGATGCAGGATGTGGAATCGCAAAACAACGAAATTTTATTCAATCAGCTTCGGACCCCGCATTCCACATTTTATGGGATGTGGGTTGCGGACACATGCAATCCAAACGATGATAAACAACAACTCTGAAACCCGCATTCCACAAAATGCGGGATGCGGGTTGATCAAAACATATCTATAAAAAAACCTCCTGCATCTCGCATTTTGCATTTGCGAGATGGCCAAACACTTCCAAACAAATAGTCTTTTTGCATCTTAAAACAAACAAATCAAGCATGACTTTTTCTTTGAAATTTGGTTAAGTTAGGGAATCCCATGAGTCAATAAAAATGTAATAGAAGCCCACAAGGTCACGAAGGATCCTACCAAGTTACCTTCGTATGTGTGATTGGGATCCCATGTCAAAATAACATGGGATCTATTGTACCTACAACAAATGGCAACTGGCTGGAAGAACCAGTTATCTATTCAAAACAATAACCTTTTTCCAATCAAACCTCTCAATAGAAAAATGGTTAAATCTCAAGAAATAGTCATTTTAAAAGATGCAACTCTAATTCAGATGTCATTGGAGGATTAGGATCATTTGAATTGAGGCTGACATAGGCATGCAGTTTAAAGTTGAACCTGGGGTCAAACCTTCACCACTTTTGGGTTTTCACAGAGGCCACTAAAGCCATCATTTGTTCCTCCCCCCCCCCCCCCCCCCTTTTTTTAAACAGCAAGATTGTAATGACATAGGAGCACTACCCCATGTTCTGGTGATCAGTGCCATTCACAATCTTGACCTAGAAACTGAACAAGTCGGCTCGGTAAGGAGACCTCTTGTCTTCCAACTATATGGCCGAAAGAAAATATCATGGCTTGGATACCATCTGGTGATAGTTTCAGTCCAAAATCAAGCCTATGATCATAGTGAGGCTAGCCTTAGATAGGACCCCCTCGTCCTAATGCACAATACTCTCTTGTTTGGAAACAACTGGGGTTCTATTTTGCACATGGATTACAAGACATTGCCATGGCTTGGTGTCCACATGATGGCAATGTTACTCACTAATGCTTTGCAGATCATGAATGAGTCGACCTGTGATAGGATCTCCCATATTCCAGAAAACTAGAAGCCAAATCCCCATACTATATGGAAAATATGTCATTCCATTGAGCACTTATGAACATAATGAGCTGGCTCGTGATGAGACCCCTCATCTTGCAAGCCATATGATAAAATATATGGCCATAATTGAATTCCAAAGGGTAATACTGATCAGGATATAAAGATATGCTACAGTTCTCTAATGAGACCTTAGACAGGATGAACCTTTTCTTCCACAACTATCACCATCAGAGTAAGGCATGCAGAATATAGTAACTTGGATGAGAGAGCATTAATATAAAATTCTGCAAATATGGTTATCATTCATATATAACAGATCCTGATAAGAGTTGGAAAATATAGAAACTGACAAGTCTGTTTTGGTTGAGAGTATTGAGTATTGAGGAAAACTGATTGCTCATTATTGCCAAGTGTGTAGAGATTACCAAAAAGGTACCACTATCAAGAAAAAATTCAGAAAATAAAAGAGAAAAAATAAGACACCAAACCTATATACAGGGTTGAAAAACCTTTTCAAACAAAATACTTCTTGAGAAGAAAGACATTCACTGGATAGGTGTCAATGACCCCTTCTAGTGTTTGTAGTCGAACCGTACTAGGACAAATCTTTTCTATAACAATGAATGGTCCTATCCAAAGTCGTTGAAACTTAGTGTACTCTTTGTTGTCCTTGTTTTGTTTATCCCATCTTAACACTAAATCTTCCACCGAAAATTCTCTGTCTAAGCAATACCTCTCGTCAAACCATTTCTTAATCAACTGTTGATGTCGGTAGAATTTATTCTTGGATTTGTCTCTATCCTTTTCTAACTTGAGAAGAGGATCAATCCTATGCTGTAATGGGGAAGAGTCACTCTCTTGGATGGATTGGGCCAATTGCAATGAAGAATTGGTGATATTAGCTGGCAGGACATCTTCCTTGCCATAAACAAGGCAATAAGGGGAGTTACCAGGACCTGCCTTTGGGGTGATTCAATCTTCCCAAAGAGCATAGTAAATTTGGGTGTGCTAGTCTTTCTGGTGTGAAGCCATCGTCTTTTTTAGAATGCTTATCAAGTTTTTGTTTGAGGATTCTGCAAGCCCATTTCCTTGAGGATAGTAATTAGCAGAAAACTTAAGCTTGATTCCCTTTTCAAGGGTGTAGCTGGTCAGGTCAATGGATTGGAAGTATTAGGCATTGTAAAAAACAAGATACTCGAGGGTGCCAAACCTGGCGATTATCTGATTTTCAAGGAAGGAAATTACCTGGTTCGTGTTACACAGCCTTAAAGGGACTGCTTTGACCCACCTTGTAAAATAGTCAGTGGCTGTCAAGATATATTTATGTTGTAATGAGGATACAGGGTTGATGGGTTCGATGAAATATAATCCCCACTACTGAAATGGGAATTGAACTGCTACGTGTTAATGTATTTGTAACTTCAGAATGTATTCATCTATGTATCTTATGTATTGTAACCCGATGTTTATTCCAGGATGTATCTATTATGTATTTGAGTCATATTTTCATACCCCGATGTTCCGATCTGGAGGATCAATAATGTAAATAAGTCATGTCAAGTCATTGTTAAAGTCCCCAGAGTTTTGGGGCACTAGGGTTATTAGACACTCCTAGAGATGTCGGCTCTAGTAAGTAATTGTTAAGTTAGGCCGACATGATTAAGTGCACTTCAAGTGAACGAAAGAATATAAATAGAGAGTGAGTCTCTCTATTTATCATACACATCACTCACTCAATCAAGTGTATCGCATTAGTGAGGAAGGAAAAACACTGGGGCTAGACAGGAAGAAGACTACTGCTGTCGGGAGTGCATCTTACTGTTTTGGGGTTTTACATCTTGTGTTGATTCTATCTCTGAGGAAGTTGCGGGGTTTTCTCCATTTATGGTTTCCCCGATCAAAAACATTGTGTTCATTGTCTCTTGTGTTTGATTGTTGTACTTGTTATTCTCTCAGTAAAGATCCTAACATAATGCTAGCTTAATGTTGAAAAACTAACACTACGGGCTGCAAAAGAAAGGCAGGTTTCTTGATTTTTCCAGCCCACTTCTGGCAAGGCTCACATTTTCTGACAAAGGAATGGGCATCTCTAAATAGAGTAGGCCAATAGTATCCTATTGTGATGATTTTGTGAGCCATTGTATCACCTGAGAAATGTCCACCTGCAGGTCCTGCATGAAATTGAAATAGGAAGTCATTAGTCTAATCCTTTTCCAGGCATATAAGAAACACTCCATCATAATTCTTCCTAAACAGAACATTATCAGTAAATTGATAAGGGGCTGATTTCAGCCTTAATGCTCTATGTTTCTTGGGATCAAGGGTTTCAGGTGCATACCCATTATCAAGAAATAATTTGATGTGATCATACCATTTAGATGATGCAATTTCAAGTGCATTAACAAAACCTGTAGGAGTAGCCTCTTCCTGTTCCCAATTAGTGTGTTGATGTTCAGGGTCGTTTGACTGGGCGGTGAGCTGAAACAAACCTTGTCCTCTGACAATATTTGTAGGCTTGATCTCCATATAATATTCTTGAAGGTAGGTCATCTAGTGAGCCCTCTTTTCTCCCAGCTCCTTTTGGATGAGGACATTGCAAATCGTCGCATAAGGGACAATCACCTTAGTCCTTGAATTCAACATATAAGGCCTATAATGTTTTACTGGTTTATATACTGTGTAGACCTATTTTTCAACCTGGGAGTAATTGAGTTCAGCCCCTTTGAATGTCGAACTCATGAAAGAAATGGGGATCTCGGAGTCCTTGTGATTTTTCTGTGTTAGGACAGCTGCATAAGAAAATTCAGTAGCAAATGTATACAATATAAAATATTTACTGAAATCTGGGGACATAAGAGTAGGTGCTTCTGTTATGGCTTTTCGAATTTCAGTAAATGCATTCTTTTGTTCATCATACCATTTAAATGGTACATCCTTTTTGACTAGAAATTGCAGGGGTTTCACAACTTGACCAAAATTTGGAACAAATCTACGAACAAAATTGATCTTACCCAAAAATGACTGCATTTCCTTACGAGAGTTAGGGAGGCTGATATTAGAGATTGCTTTAGTGGGTTTTGGATCGATGATCATACCCTCCTTCGAGACTATGAAACCCAACAAATTACCTTCTGTTACTACAAAGATAGACTTCTTGGGATTGAGGGAGATGCTGAATTTCCTGCACCTTTCGAATACCTGTTTTAAAGCAGACAAATGATATTGTCATCTTTTAGAGTAAATGGTAACATCATCTAAGTATACAACAATAGAATTATGGACTAATCCCCTGAAATCTATGTCCATAGCTCTGTGGAATGTGGCTCCTGTGTTTATTAGTCCAAAATACATTTGTCTATATGTGAATGTTCCCCAAGGGGTTTGGAAGGCATTTTTAAGTTGATCGTTGGGCACAACCAGGACTTGGTTGTAGCTAGAAAAGCCATCTAGCAGGGAAAACGTCTCTGATTCGGATAATTTCTGTAGGATCTGCTTCATTGGAGGAACAAGATAGTTGTCTTTCTCAGAGGCCTGGTTGAGATTCCTGAAGTCTATGCAGAGTCTAATTTCCCCATTCTTCTTACAAACATGAACCAAATTAGCTATCACTGCATGTTCCTAACAAGAAATATGATCCTAGATGAGAGCAGCTTGTCAAGTTCTTTCTTAACAGAAGGCTCTAGACTGGGGTGCATTTTCCTCAATTTTTGTTGATAGGGATTTACCTTAGGTTTCATGGGGATGTTATGATGCATGATGCTGGTATCGAAAGTATTGAGCTCATCATATTTCCAAGAAAAAACGTCTTTAAATTCCCTGCATAGTTTGATAAAACTTCTTCTTTCGTCACAGGAACAATGTATTCCCAGATTGATAAATCAAGGCTCATGCTCTATTCCCAAGTTGACAGGAGTGTGATTCAAGGTTGATCTCTGAGTCTTACAATTGGTGGTTTGTCTAAATTTATCTTGTAAATCATAGAACTTCTCCAGGCTGATGATAAACTTGGGGATGACGTTGGAAGGATCAGATAGAGACTTCTCATGATCAATTTCGTCGATAGCCATACCCTCGAAGGTATTTTGCGCTGACAGGAAGTCAAGTATTTTATGGTCATCATCAAACAATTTCCAACTTGTTACATTATCGGGTATAGAGGGTCTGTACATCAATTCGATAGAGAAAGTTTGTGGAGACAAACTTTCGGGCGGGATTAGTCTAGATGCAGTATTGGCTAACAAATCTACATCAAAGTTCTGTGAACTAGGAACAGATTTAATATTAAACACTGAGAAGGAATTAGTCATATCTTTGATTAATCTTTGGTAATTAACTAGACGTGGAGATATACAATGTATCTAATTTCGTACCTATTTCACAATGATTTTATAGTCTCCTATGCATTCAATTGGTTTCGCTCCCATATCAATAGCTTTCTTGAGTCCTTGGATTAATGCCTTGTACTCAACCACGTTATTGGTACATTTAAATTCCAATCTGCATGCAATCATTGTTTTTATCCCTTTAGGATCAATAAGTACACACCTTGCACCTGCTCCCTCCTTTGACCTGGAGCCATCAAAAAACAAAGTCCAAACTATAGTATCAATTCTAAAATTGGTATTTACATTATATACATTATGAACAATAGTGCTAGAAAATGGGACAGATGCTAGATGAGTTATCTGAGAGTGTTCCTGCTCATTCTTTGTTGATGAGACATCATCAAAAAAGTCTCCAAAGAAAGTGTCAAATGTGAAATGTTCAATTTGATTGTTAAAAAAGGAGACAGATTCATTGGAACCATCGAGATCAGTTATAGTTTGTTTCATGAATGGTTCCCTGTCAACTTTGATCTTGTTAGGATACCCTTTTAAGAGGGAAACACAGGTGAGACCAATTAGTAGCAAAGTAACCTTTAAGTTTCTCTAACCAAACCCAACTCAACCACATACCATAAGTCTATGGAATATCTGCAATCACAATATCGATAGTTTGATGAATTCGAGGATCAGCGAATAATCTAAGAAGAACATTCCTTAGCCTCCCCACAACTTTAACCTTGGATCTATCTAATTGCACAATTTGAATAGGACAGGTTTTCTAGGTGGCATTGAGCTTCTTACACATAGAAACGGGCATAACATTGGATGAAGCACCTGAGTCTACCATACAGTTATGCACGTTCCTATTAAATATTTCAAAGGTAAGTAAGAAGGGAGGGGTGCCTTTGCTTCCAGGTTTTGGTGGGTTTGGATGGGGAGTAGATTCAAAATTATCATTCTGAGAATATTGGGGTTGCTTTATGACCATGCTTTTGGGAAAGGAATCCCTTATGGAAGGGATTTTGAGAAGGTCAAATAAAGATATGTTTACTTTGACTCTTTCAAGGTCCTCGGCCAAGTTGTATTCTGGCTTAGGAATGAGGGTGTCCTATGAGTTTGAGTCTTACATTTGCTAGGGGCCTGTGTCAGAGGCGATGAATCCTGGGGGAGTGGCCCTTTAGACCTGGTATTGTGTGTGTGATGTAGGTTAAAAACCATGTCAGGTTCTTCTTCTTCTTCCTCTTCCGAAAAGAAGCTCACAGAGCTGACCTGCTAGTCATGTTCTTCTTCCTCTTGGGGAGGTTGTGAATCTTGAGTGGACTAATTTTCAGAGGGCTCTAGAATGTCTAGTGTTCCTATAGCTAAGGATTTCAGGATAGAAAAGATCTCTTCTGAGGTGAATCCCTTGCTGGGATTTGGAGGTGGTGGATTCTGAGGAGGTTGATTTGGCCTCCTAAAAGGTGTCCTATTGAATCCCCTATTGTTTGATTGATTTTCATTGCTTTTCTTCTTGATATCTACCATCTCGTTAGACATTATTTGGAGGATCTTCTTCACTTCACTCATATTGAATGGATCTTGGATGGTAGCAGTGGTTTTAGGGGAACTATCACTTTTCCTACGCAAGGTAGATGCTTGTTCAGATGTGGTGTCAGGGTTTTGTTTGAGACAAAACATGTCCCTTTTGACTTGTATGGCTTTGGAGAAGGCGTAATGCAAGGAATATTTATAGGCCCTTTTGACCCACATGGATATTTGGGTCGGGAGACCCTTAATATAGTATGTTACAATTAATTCCTCAACAAGAAGTACCATACTTGGGATCCTATTCTTTAAATATGAAAACCGGTGATTGTAATATTTGACTCTTTCTTTACCCTTAGTCTTCATGGAAAAAATCTCTATGACTAACTTCTCTGGGGTCTTTCCATCCCAAAATTTTTGAGTGAAGAGTTCAGAAAAAACATCCCATGATGGGATAGAGCTAGATTCTAAGGAAAAATACCAGGTAGAAGCCTTTCCCTCAAATGTATAAGGGAACAGTCTGCAAACCATGTCTTCATTTATGACGTTCCTAAGTTTGATGGCTTGCATGAAGGATTTGATGTGGCCTTCCACAGGGATTTTGTCATCCGGATTAAATTTTGGAAGCCACTTCTCAGGGGTTTTTAGGCAACCTTTGTTGATCGCCTAAAATAGACATGGAATCCCCATCTAAACATGGCCTATTATGTTGTTCATCATCCATAGGCACAAATTCTACTGAGGATTCCGAAGATTTAGAATCTGACGATTTGTCTAAGGAAGATGAAGAAGAGGCAGGAGATGGGGGTGGTCCTCTTGCTTGGATGCCATGTCGAGGAATTGTTGTATCCTGAAAAAGGGAACCTATATCTAACCCAGAAGTGGATGGCTCACTAAAAAGTTCATGATGTCTCTCAGCATTTTGGTCACCTAGACTTACACTATCTTGATTATCTTTTTGGGGAGGATCCTGAGTAGGATGTTCTTCAGTGAATCATCTTCGAATCTCAACAACGTTGTGGGAATTACCCTTCAACATTTGTTCAACTATGATGGGTCCTAGGATGGGTGATACGAGAACTTATCTATCTGATTGGGTAGTCTGTTCTTGTCTAGTGGTAACAGGGACAATGTCTGAACCTTGTGTTATTTGTTCCCCTGATGTAGATGCATGGGAGTGACTACGGGTGATGATTGGATCTCTTGCTGGAGGAGGTGTGTGAGTATTTCCTTTAGGCATGATCTATTGGCCCTCCTTCTAGCACCATTTGTTGAATCCCCAACTATGTATGTGGCTGATTAGGGTGTATAAGGCTTACAACACATAGAGAAAACCCAACCAAGGCTTAAAAAAATCCCACGCAAGTATTGTTCTATCCTCGAGCTATTTGGGATAGTGATCTCCCATGGATACTTTTGTAGCCTCTGCTAGCTTATGGTTGGATTTGATCCACAGAGGATCTATTTCCCAATTTTTGGAAACAAGGTAGATGATATGAAGAAAAGGAAAACTTAAACCTAACTAGGAAAGGGAAGCTGATCTAGATCTGAACTACTCTGAAAAGGATATTGAGTTGATTACAAGCTATCTTGAGGTATTTAAAGAACAAGTAATTCAACACATTGACAGAAATGTAAACAAGATGATACTCTCCTTACTCAAATCACAATTGTTTATGAAAATTAAATAATAGCAAATCAATATTAAATCATTTAGGATAACCTGCACGTGCACATGTTAGTCGAAAAACAAACATATAAGCTATAAAACTTTAATGCTGAATCATCTGTAGAAATAGATAAAGACAGTTAAAGAATAAATTCCTTAGAGCTCTACAAGTGTATTAATCAATAAAAAAGATAAATCCCAATTACGAGCAACCACATTAATCAATTTACAAATGAATCACAACACTATCTGATCATTTGGAACAAGAAAATCAAAATCTATCAAAGAAATTTGATCAAATCAAATACAAGAGATAGGAAACAACAATACTGTATTTATTCAGAATTCTGTAACAAATTACATAAACCTTGGGAAAAACAAAGGTGTTTTTCAATCTCTTGTTTCAATCTTCCTTCTTCCAAAAGTCCAAAAAAAATCCCTAATACATTTGAGATCATCCTCTTAAATAATTATTACAAAAAGTAGATTCCCCTCTAAAGGGGATCAAAAGCTAAACAATGCTAATATCCCAAGAAACATATCCACATCCTCCAAATATGTATCAGTTCCTCAATATCAGGGTAACTGGTAGATTCAATGCCAAGTTGGGCATTGCACTTATTATCTTCAATCTAATTCTTAGCCAGTTTATGCCAAAATAGGATATATATGTGGATATTTCCCTCCACTACGAATGGTTATTTGATCAACTGATCTATGTCATATTGGATGCTGACGTGGTCAAGCTTCTTGATCTTCTCCTCTCCTTCATCCCTTCCCCGCTCCACTTGCTCAATCATCAATCTAGGTGGACATTATTTTTCAATAAGTAGCATTGCAGGAAATGGTAATTCATCCATAATGTTGTTAGCTGCATACCATATTTTGCTGCAAATGGCCTGTGCTTTTTTCATGGCTTTTTTTACTGCTCATGTCTCATCTAGATCTTCCCTAGAACTCAAGATAATCCTAATCTTCTTAAGCTGGAAGTTAGTAAGAAAAGTGGCATTATCTAGCTTATCTTTCATGTACCTTTTCCAATCTATCACTTCATCATAAGCCTTCGAATCTTGTTGTCTCTTCTCAACTAGCTCTTCCAGAAAAACATACATCTTTTCAAAAACCATGTGAGTTTCAAAGATATTATCTAGATTGTTAAATAACTCGAAGACTAAATCATGATGTTCCTTGTTGGTTTGAATGGCAACTTCTTTAAATTCTTCCTGGGAAAACTTGGAAAATGAAGATGAAGCTGCACTTGCAATTGCATCTTCACACTGTCTTTCTAAGAATGCAACCTTCTGAACTAAAGTCGCATTAACAATATTTTCTCTTTGCAGCTCTTCACTGAGAACAACATTCTTCTCTTAAATTTCATCATACTTGTTCTCATGTTTCCTCTCGAGTTGCTCAAGTTCCTCCTTCAGACTGACAATTTCTTCTTTCTTTTTGTCAAATTCTTAGTTCAAAGTGTTAGCAGCATCAAAATTGGCGCCTGTAAAAGCTCCTAAAATAGATGCAGCATCTGTGGCATACGCCTGTGGGTCACTTGATCATTGGGTCCACACAAACTCATTTGAAATAGATATGTCCATACCACTCTGATCCCTACTCCTCTTCTTACCCTTCTTCACCACTGATTTATCAGCCAACTTTACTGTACCGATATTCTCCCGGGATATCACAAAATATTCATTAAATTCATCCCTCATCTCATCAATGGGGGGGTATACTAATTCATGTGGATATCGGAGAAGAGGTTTGAGTTATGGTGTGAGAGGGTATGGTCATAGTAATAGGAGAAGTCGATGGTAAAAAGGTAACATTCTGAGCAAGAATTACTTCAGGGGCTGAAGAAATGTCAAGAACAAAATTTTCAGTAATGAAACTTGCAAAGTAGTGTCCTTGAGATGATGGTGAAACTGCTGAAGTTTTCTCAGTCACAGGGGACGACACTAAGCTGAACAAAGGAATATACAATGGAATTTTGAAAACTGTAGGCACAATAGATGACGGAATGGGCATATCCACATAAACATGTGTAATAGATTAGGGTAGACAAGTGGCATCTTGATAAAGTTGGGTCATAAAAGGTGTCATGATAGGACCAGTAGATAATGAAGATAAAGTTATTATTGATGAGATGATTAACGCAGAAGAGGATGGGCTAGATTGAGAAGAAATTTGATATTGTGAGGGAGGTGATGAAGACTTGTCATTGCTACCATTGGTAAAATTCAGTAAATCGTTACCATTTCCAATTTCAATAGTAACAGGCACGGGGGAAACCCTCTCATCCTCTTCCTCTGAATGATTCAATTCTATAGTAGAGGTGGGGATAGATGAAATTAAGGATTCCAACCATTTGAGAGGTTTATGTTCGATCTGTGCTTATACAAATTGAGTCTTTTCAACCATAGTGGCCACCTGAGCATATTCAGTTGGATGAGAGGTTATAAATTCTTGAGTGTCTAGTGTTGAGGTCATTTTTCTCAGTCTCTGTTTGATCTGCTTTGAAGTATGCAAATAGCCCTTGACGTACTGCTCCACAGATGTCTGTGGAACTTCTTCCATGGGAGCTTTCCCTTTACCTGTGTCTGAACCGGTTTTTGTGGATGCATTTTTGGATGCGAGAGCCTCCTTTTCCATAGCTTTAGCTTCCCTTTCTTCCCTATCTTTCATTACCTTTTCCTGAATATCTAACTCCATAGACCTGTAATGTTGAACTCTATCCCTGATTTCCTTTTGGTATTGCAATATATGACTTTGTTCTTCCTTGCTTTTATCCCTCTCCAAGAATTCATAAAAAAGTATCAACTCCATGATATATGAAGTCATCCAGAGTTTATTCATGAGTGTATATTTTTTTAAAATTGTTTTGCTTGAGGTGAAAATCAACAATCCCGTTGGGATCATGTTTCCTTTTACTATAAAAACCAAGCTTGAGTGACACTATGTGGTCACTGAGATCTGATTCCCAAGTAGAAGTAGGTATGCTCAAGGATCCAAGGGTTATAGGAAACTTTTGCCAAACTTTCCTCTTAGGTGCAGCACATTTCTTGTAAATCCCTTTTGTGACTATTTGAAATGAAATCTCCTCAAGGACCAACCTGTTCGACACGACCTTAGGAAACATATGAGCAACATTTATACCAAAAACCCTAATATAGGTGAATGATTTATCGACATACCAATCTCCCATAGTGGCTATGAGGGTTTTAGTTTCAGGTGAGAATGCAGGAGCTTTCTTGTTGAAAATTAGGAAATAGACCCGGCCGAGGAAACTCTCACATATATCGTAAAACCTGGTTACATAATTGGTATCCCAAAGCTCAAAATGATAAATATGCATAGGTGGGTCTGGTAATACCCAACTCCATTCCATATTAGGGAAGCAGAACTCGGCACAAAAGATGTCCACAATAAAGGCAGAAAGATAAAAGTTGGGTTTCTTCCTAGTAGTAGCTTTCTGGAACTCTTGTATGGAATTTTTTAGTTCAAGTTATAGCATTGAATCCCAGGGGAAGGATTCACCCGTAGTTATGACATGGTGAACAATGGCGGCCCATTCTTCCTTGAATTAAGAACCATTGGGGAGAACATAAAGCCTACATAACATTGCTACAAGTAGGGAATAAGGTTCCTTGAACCACTCGATAGGGTAAATTTCATCTTTCCTCTGGGAAAACTTGCGCGCTTCAGCCATGCAAGATTTTAGCATTTGGTCGAAATTGAACCAAGACTTGGCAGCTTTAATAAATTCTGCATTGAGGAGCTTCTTAAAAGGTTTAAGGGCGTAAATTCTTACAAAGGTTTAAGAGAAAAAATTGGCCAATTCCATTCCAATACTATTGTTAAAGGAACGGTCTTTCAGATTAGCATGGTCTATAATCCATTTAACTACATCATTGTAAGGGAGGACTACCGGTCTTGCAGCAATCATATGAAGGCTAGGATCCCTAATTCTCTCATAAACAAGTTGATTACCCTGGAAGTCTAAAATTTCATTGTTATCAAAGATAGAATAAACTCGGGAACACTACAATAGGTAAGTTTCAGACACTCGGCCACTGGTATCGGAGAAGACACCAAAATTTGGGTCTTTGGTAAACATGTCTTTCTGGATGTTTTTTGTCCTGATAATTCAGGGTGTTTTCGATGTTTCCATGTCATATTTGAATGCTGGTACTAGTAATTAAATTGAATTATAAATGAAGCACAGTAAGCAATTCAAATTGTGAGAAGGTGACTTGATAACCAACCTGAAACTATAGTAAACACCGTTGAAATTGCTCGGTAAAATATGGATGTAAATTCACACAGGAGAGCAAATTACAATGGTAAAAATAGTGAAAACATCGTAAATAATACCACCCTATTTATAATTCATAGGAAATAATACATACCATAGGATTAGGGTGAAAATAATGTTCAGGATCAGGTTTTGTGGGATGCGGAGGAAAAAAATGAAATTGAAAATTTTATTAATCATTCTGCAACCCGCATTCCACATTTTGCGAGATGCAGAATCACAAAACAATGAAAGTTTATTCAATCAACTCTGTACCCCGCATTCCGCATTTTGCAGGATGCGGGTTGCAGATACACCAAATCCAAACGATGATAAACGACAATTTCACAACCCGCATTCTACAAAATGTGGGATGCAGGGTGCAGGTTGATCAAAGCATATCTATAAGAAAAAACCTCCTACATCCCACATTCCACATTTGCGGGATGCAGGATGGTAAAACACTTCCAAACAAACAGTCTTTCCGCATCTTAAAACAAACAAATCAAGCATGACTTTTTCTTTGAAATTTGGTTAAGTTAGGGAATCCCATGAGTCGATAAAAATGTAATAGAATCCCACAATGTCATGAAGGATCCTACCAAGTTACCTTCGTATGTGTGATTGGGATCCCATGTCAAAATAACATGGGATTTGTTGTGCCTACAACACTCCCGTAGGTGGATTTCGAGGTGTGGAAAACCAAAATTTCTTACCTTAGGATAGCTACATTTTTTACCCTGTAACTAGGATTCTAGCCTCCATGATCATAAGCAAAATGCAATGGAAATACAAGGCATAAATAGATGTAAAATGCGGTGACATTTAATCAATAGTAAATTGTACTTAATTCATTCATAGGAATTCTATATAATCGGTATATTCATAAGGAAACACATTGCAAAAATAACACAACAAAAAATACTTAGCTTGAAGCTGAAGTTGTCTCTCAACTAGCTATGTTGCTACAACTTTCCACCCAACCATAAGCCAGTTGTGTTCATTAATCTCTCAACAAAACTACCTTCCTTGAGCTAGGCATGAATTCCACAAGGAACTAGGGAACAACAAGCTCGCACAAAGCCATAACACATCAAACACAGTCAAGACAACCTACACTTGGGTTTATCAGACTATCTAGCCAAGCCAATACACAATTGGGTTTATCAGACTACAAGAAAACAAGGCAACACCCTACTGGATTTATCAGGAGACACATCCAAGTCAGTTAACAGTTGGGTTTATTTGATTGCACACAGTCAAGCCAATATTCACATTAAGGACAATCTAAGCCAACTAATATATGGGGTTATCAGGATACTCAGCCAAGCCATCTCATTGCAGGGTTTATCATGATACTCATCCAAGCTAGCTAATAGTTGGGTTTATCAGGCTATCTAGCCAAGGGTCACACATAGCCAAAATTCACAATAACACATAACCAATCTAACACATCGTTGGTTTTATCAGGCTGCTAATCCAAGCCAATATACCATTGGGTTTATCTGGCCGTTAGCTAAGCCAATCTACGTTTGGGTTTATTAGGATACTAAGGAAGTGGAAAGGAAGAATGACTAAGCTAGCGGCTCATTCAAGAGATAGGGACACCTCCACAAGATCTATCTGGACTGGCATCCACAATACCTACACACCCAACACAAGGAAGCATTCCCCTTTTCACCTTCTACTGCAGACTTCGGGAACCAGAAACATAATGTGCGACAGACTAATTCAACCACTTTCCTCCTTCTTCCTTTCACCTTTCCTCCTTTCGCTATGGAAATTTGGAATTGAAAACTCAACATTCAACGAAATCATTTAACCACTTTCCACCTTTCACCTTTTCGCCTCCCACTGTGGATCTCAGGAATCAGAAACTCAACATTCGATTGAATCATTTAACCACTTCCTACCTTCCGCCTTCTGCCTTCCCCCCTTCTACTGTGGAACTCGGGAATAATAAACTAAACATTCGACAGAATCATTTAACCACTTTCCACCTTCCTCCTTCTGCCTTTCCTCCTTCAGCTGCAAAACTCAAGAATCAGAAACTCAACATTCGACGAAATAATTTAACCACTTTCTGCCTTCTCCCTTCTGCCTTTCCTCCTTCCACTGCGAAATTCCGGAATCAAAAACTCAGCATTTTAGGGAATAATTTAACCACTTTCTTCCTCTCTCCTTCCACCTTTCGATCTTCTATTGCTAAACTCAGGAATTGGAAAACCAACAAATCGATACCTTAATTTATTCACCTTCCACTTTTTGCCTTCTGCCTTCCACAGACGGACTCCGAATTGCAAAAAGCCAACACTTGGACTCATTTCTCTTTCTGATTTCCGCATCCCACCTTCCACCTTCCATTGTGGACTCTGGGATGTGGAAATATACACCTTATCTTAGATTTTTTAGCTCTTTTTTGCTTCCTCCTTCCGCCTTTCACAGGGGGATTTTGGGGTGCAAAAAACCAACATTCTACCTTATATTTTTCTTGTTTTCCACCGTCTGCCTTCCGCGGGATGATTCCAGGGTGTGAAAAACCAACATTTCTTACCTTAGGATAGATGCATTTTTTACCATGTAACTAGGATTCTAGCCTTCATGATCATAAGAAAAATGCAGTGGAAATACAAGGCATAAACAGATGCAAAATGCAGGGACATTTAATCAACAGTAAATTCTACTTAATTCATTCATAATCATTCTACATAAGCGTTATATTAATAATAAAATACATTGCATAAATAACACAAAAGAGAATACTTTTCTTGAAGATGAAGCTATCTCGCAACTTGTTATTTCGTTGCAATGTTCCACCCAACCATATGCCAGTTGTGTTCATTAATATCTCAACACAACTGCCACCCCCGAGATGGACGTGACTTCCACAAGGAACTAGGGAACAACTGGCTCACACATAGCCATAACATATCAAACAGATTCAATCCAACATACAGTTGGGTTTATCACACTGTCCATCCTAGACAATACACAATTGGGTTTATCAAGCTATAGGAAAATAAGCGAATACACTGCTAGGTTTATCAGGATAAACAACCAAGCTAGCTAGCAGTTGGGTTTATCAGACTTCACACAATCAAGCCAACATTCACATTAAGGACCAACCAAGACAACTAACAGATGGGTTTATCATGCTACTCAACCAAGCCATCTCACTCCTAGGTTTATCAAGCTACTCAGCCAAGCCAACTAATAGTTGGGTTTATCAGGATGTCTATCCAAGGATCAAACATAGCCAAAATGCACAACAAGACACAACCAATCAAACACACCATTGGGTTTATTAGGCTACTCAACCAAGCCAATATATGATTGGGTTTATCAGGCTACCTGGCCAAGCCAATATACCATTGGGTTTATTACACTGTCAGCCAGTCCAATCTATGTTTGGGTTTATTAGGCTGCTAAGGAAGTGGAAAGGAAGAATGGCTAAGCTAGTGGCTCATTAAAGAGCTAGGGAAACCTCCACAATATCTATCTGGCATGGCATCCACAATACCTACACACCCAACACAAGGAAGCATCCCCTTATTTGCTACACAGTCCCTCGGGCTATTCCTTCCCTTCCATTTCTCTTTAGGGTGTGCATAGAAGATTCACCAACCATTATTATCTTTTTATGATGTTCCTCTCTTCACTAGTTTTATCAATCCCATTCAATGTCTCTTCCACTCCTAATCTCGCATATATTTCAGAGCCAAACAAGGGTACACATAACAACAAACCACAAGGATACACAGCAACACAGGGCTCATCTTGGTAACACAGATGACCAAGTTTGCATACCACTCTATAACATAGGAGAAACAAGGCTTTTACTTGTACATAGGAGAAACGCTGCAGAACAACCTGCTCCGTGACTCTGGATAGTGAAAAACTAAAAAATGAACAATAAACCGCACTGAGAAACTAAGGAATAAGGGATGAATGGCTCAAACATGTATTCACGTGCTTACTTGCATCAAAAGCAAGAATGTAGTTTCCCTAGACTCTAGGCTGTAGGTTTTCTCAGACTGTAGGCTTGCTCAGTCACAAAACCAACTTCCATGCCTTGCCCTGCCCAAGAAATTAACTTCCTCAACCTCTCTTTTGGAATAATTGAATGATTGAGTGCAACGGAAAAAAAGGTAGTTGATGGTTTATGGGTTCCCCCGTTGACATCTAGTCTCACCCTATGGATCACAAGTTTGACTAACTCCCCTCCTTATTCCTTGTGAAATCATGCCCCCATCTCTTACATTGCAGTACATAGCTAGCTTTGGTATTTTTATTAAATTGCACATTTACATGATGACTTCAAAATGTAATGTGCCCGACTTAGCACTATACCCATTGACATCAACCTTGATCACCGATACAAAAAACACCAAATCATTGGCAGGGCCTTGGCCTTGAGCTCCTCTCCATGATTTAAATATAATATATACATCATGTACAATTTCAATACCATGGGGTCAAAACTGGGTTGTTACATTCTTGTCCCCCTTCATTAGCACTATCCTTAGTGCTTTACAAAATTGAACAAAATAGGATATGCCAATCACATGGCATCCTCTAGGTCCCACATAGCCTGATTGGGATTGCAGTTCTTCCACTGCACCTTTACATGTCCAATGGATCGATTCAGGAGCATTGTGACCTTCCTGTCGAGGATGTGCAATGGCTTGGTTTGGAAATCTCCCTCAGCTTACACTTGAATCACATCCCAACTTATCACATTGTTAGGATCATGTACATATTTCTTGAGCAAAGAAACATGAAAAAAATTATGAGCTCTAGTGCTAGCAGGAAATGCAAGTCTATATGCAACTAGCCCTATTCTTTCAAGCACTTCAAAAGGCCCACAATATCTAGTTGACCTCTTGGCACAACTCCCAAGATTCAAGGAACTCTTCCTTGGACTCACTCTAAGGTAAACATGATCCCCAACACTAAACTCTCTGTGCACTCTATGCTTATCTACATAGCTCTTCTGTCTATCTTGGGATACTTTCAGGTTCCTCCTGATATTTGCAACCTCTTTCTCCATTTCCTTGAGAAATTATGGACCAAGCACAATATTTTTCACTAGATTATCCCAATTTACTAGTGTCCTACACCTTCTCCCATACAAGGCTTCATATGGACTCATTGCCAATGATGCTTGTTGTCCGTTATTATATGCAAATTCTACCAAGTGTAAATAATCTTCCCACTTGGATGGTTTGTCCATCACATACATGTGAAGCATGTATTCAAGCTCTTGATTCACTTTATTTGTTTGACCATCAATATGAGGATGGTAGGCGGTTTTTAAGTTCAACTTTGTACCCAAATATGCAAACATACTTTTCCAAAAATTGGAAGTAAACTTGGCATCCCTATTAGAAATTATTGCCTTAGGAAATCCATGCAATCTGAAAATTTCCTTCATGAAATTTTTTGCAATGGCATCCCCTTTATATGTGGACTTGAATGGTATAAAATTTGATGCCTTTTTCAACTTGTCCACCACAACCCTAATGGAATCATGTTTTCTCACAGTCCTTGGCAATCCTGTAATAAAACCCATCGAAATAACTTCCCATTGCCATTCTGGGATTGAAAAAGGTTGCAATAAACCTATTGGGTGTTGATGCTCCACCTTCACCTGGTGTTATTTCATGCACTTAGAAATACACTCAGCAATTTCCTTTTTCATTCTTGGCCAAAAGTACTGCTTTTTGGATGTAGCAATTGTTTTCTGATATCCTAGGTGACCAAAATATGGAGCTTGATGGATCTCATCCATGACAATTATCCTAAAGTCTGCTACATTTGGAATATAAATTTTGTTCTTATAGGTAAGAAGTTCATATTCTTCCGATTTATATCCCTCAGACTTCTTTTCAAGGATTTCTTGCTGCAACTTGTCCTTTATCTGCACATACATTTCATCCTCGGCAGTATGATTAATAATTTGTTGCCTCAAATATGGTTAGCCAATACTAAGAGATGCCACATGCATTTCATGCACCTTCCCTATAAGTGCATCAACCACCTCATTTTCTTTTCCTTTTATATGTTTGATTTCAAAATCAAATTCACACAAAAACTCCAGCCATCTATCTTTCCTAGTATTTAACATTGGCTAATCAAACAAATATTTCAGGCCACAGTGGTCTGTCCTTAGCTCAAATTTTCTTCCCATTAAGTAATGCCTCCACATAATGAGAGCATATACTATGGTTGCAAGTTGTAGATCATGAGTAGCATAGTTATTCTCATGATCCTTCAACTTTTTGGACTCATAGCATACCACGTGGTTGTCTTAAATAAGAACTCCTCCAAGTCCTTGATTACATGAATCTGTACACACCACAAAGTATTCTTCTGGGTCTGCAATTTTTAGAATTGGTGCAGTTGTAAGAAGATTCTTCAACTGCTGGAAGCTTTCTTCACATCTTGGTGTCCATTCAAACTTTATCCCCTTCTTTTTCGAAGAAGTGATTGAATGTGCAAACTTGAATAATCCTTCAATGAATCTCCTGTAGTATCCTACAAGTCCCATAAAAGATCTCACATCTGTCACATTTATTGGGGTTGGCCAATTCATGATGGCCTCAATATTTTCAGGGTCCATAGATATTCCTTCCTCTGAGATAATGTGACCCAAATAATGAATTTTATCTTTATAAAAGTCACATTTTCTCAACTTGGAATACAACTTATGATCCCTTAGAAATTTCAATTTCAGTCTTAAATGTTCTGCATGCTATTCTTCAATCTTAGAATAAATAAGAATGTCATCCAGGAAGACAAGAACAAACTTGTCCAGATACTTGCTGAAGACACTATTCATGAGACACATGAATGTAGTTGGTGCATTTGTGAGACCAAATGGTACCACTACAAAATCATACTGTCCATACCTTGTTCTAAAGGTTGTCTTATGAATATATTCATCTTTGATTCTTACCTGATGGTAACCATACCTCAAGTCAATCTTGGAAAATATCTTTTCTCCTCTAATTTGATCGAAAAGGTCATCAATTCGAGGTAAAGGGTATTTATTCTTCATAGTAACCTTATTCATTTGTCTGTACTCAATACATAACCTGAATGTACCATGTTTCTTCTTCACAAATAGAACGGGTGCTCCCCATAGGGACACACTTGGCCTGATATACTTCTTTTCTAGCAACTCTTGTAGCTGCATCTTCATCTCTAACAATTCTAGTGTGCTCATCCTTTAGGGTATCTTGGACATTGGTGCTACTTCAGGCACAAGGTCAATGGTAAAATAAATGTCTCTCTTTGGAGGAAGCCCTGGAATTTCATCAGGAAAAACATTATTGAATTCCTGCAATACATGGAATTCCTCCAACCTGGGAGTTTCATTCTCTGCCGCCTCCAAAACATGGGATGCATACAATATACAAAATTTCCTACATAACTTCTTCAGCTGCATTGTTGAAATATTCCTAACAGAAACCACCTTTGGAATGCCTCTTACAACCCTTGGGTTTCCTTATTCATCCCCAACATTGGAGTGGTTCTCTTAGATCCTTTGAATCTCTTGTCTTGTCTCGCATCACTTTGGTTGGCTTAGTGGCTTGTGATGGCTGCCTTTTCTGATTTCGGAAGTGAGAAGGTTTGAAACCTTTCTTCCTTTGGTAAAACTTTGCATTCCTCTTGTCCTTCCATGCCTTATGGATATCATGTTTATTTTTATTATGATTGTAGAAATACTTGGCCTTACTTCTAGCCTCTTCTAGAGTTTGAGGTTCATTAAACTCAATTATTTCTTTGTATGACTGAGGTAACCCACTTAGAAAACATTGGATTTTCACTTTGTCATCTCTGATATACCTGACATACCTCAATAGTTCCAAGAATTTGTTTGCATATTCTTCCATGGTCAGTTGTCCCAATTTTAGCTCATGGAACTCTTTAATCTTGTCATTATAGTACCTATTAGAGATGTACTTCTACTTGAAATAATTATTGAACAATTTCCACACGATATTTCTGTCATTGATCTTCTTCACTTTCCTAAGGTGATCCCACTATATAGATGCTCTTCCATTTAGATTGAAGATGGCTACTCTTGCCTTCATATTTACAGAGTAGTCTTGGACTTGGAAATATTTTCTCATCCCAAGAAGCCAAGCTCCAGCTTCTTAACTAGTATTTACCTCACCATTATAGGAAGGAGGCCTTTTCTTCTTAAATTCATCATGTGAACTATTTCGGTAATGCCTCTTCCTCTTATTCCTGTGAGATGAAGAGCTTGAACCCCCAATGGATCCTTCAAAGTTAGATGATCCACTAGAGGACATTTTTCTTCTTTTGGTACTGCTCCTACTTCCTTTCGAATTGACTTCCCTATTCTGAGAGTTCATCTGCCTTTGGATGTTTTTCAAACTATACAGCATGGCTGCGTTCAACTAATTTTGTTCTTCCTAAGCCTTAATCATTCTTTCATTGTCTTCTCTGCAACTTCTCAATCCCACCCTTAGGTTTCTCATGGTGGATGCAATATCTAAGGGAGTCTCTTGATATCTTCTCTCATTGGATTATGTTTCAACATTTCCAACTCGAATTCCCCCCCCCCCATAAAATCTGTCTCGAACCCATAGGGACCCTGTGCATCGTTCATGCTGTAGGTTCTCATGGCCAAGTCATAACCCAACTTTTCCAATTTGCACTATGACTTTGCAAAATGTGTTAATAAACAAAATATTAGAAAATCTCATAATTCAAAAACCACTGACTTTGGAACCAATAGATATGAAAAATATTCACTTGGCCCATCTAGGCCCAATGTTGTAACCAATAGCTCTGATACCATAATGTCATGTTGCCTCTCGCCTACGAGGATAACATTACCACTAATCCTTCTCTGATACCACAATGTCACATCCCCTCCCTCCTACGAGGAGAACATGACCACTAATCCTACTCTGATACCACAATGTAGCGTCCTCGATACGCTACCACTGCTCTGATATACCACGATGTCCATGAACCCGGCGCCCATACACTTGACTGATATACAAAATAATTTAAAATTTCTCTTTACTATCTCTTTCAACACAGTCATGGGTTTTGTTCATCCTTGTACATCCATTCTCAAGCTTAAAACCATTGTAACAGTCATTTCTCCATAGACAGATCCACTATGTAACCGAAAAGGTCATTTACGCACTCCACCTTTCGCATTCCCCTTTTCTCCTTCCATTGCAGAATCTGGGAATCAGAAACATAATGTGCAAAAGAGTCATTCAACCACTTTCCTCCTTTCTCCTTTCACTGTGGAACTTCGAAATCAGAAACTCAACATTTGACAGAATCATTTAACCACTTTTTTCCTTTCTCCTTCCACCTTTCCACATTCCATTGTGAAACTCAACATTCGACGGAATCATTTAAACACTTTCCACCTTCCGCCTTCTTTCCACCTTTCGCTGCAGACCTCAGGAATTAGAAACTCAACATTCAATGAAACCATATAACCACTTTCCTCCTTCTGCATTCTGTTGTGGAACTTGGGCATCAGAAACTCAACATTCAATAGAATAATTTAACCACTTTCCACCTTTGGAACTTGCAAATTGAAAACTCAACATTTGACATAATCATTTAACCACTTTCCACCTTCTGCTACGGAACTCAGGAATCGATAAAATTAACAAACCGATACCATTATGTATTCACCTTCCACTTTTTTCCTTCTGCCTTCCGTAGACACACTCCGAATCACGAAAAACCAACACTTGGCCTCAGTTCTCTTTTTGATTTCCGCCTTCGGCCTTCCGCTATGGACTTTGAAGTGTGAAAACATATAACTTACCATAGAGTTTTCAGCTCTTTTTCTCTTCCTCCTTCCACCTTTCGCAAGCAGATGTTGGGGTGCAGAAAACCAACATTCTACCCTATATTTTTCCTGTTTTCCACTGTCTGCCTTCCGTCTTTCGTAGGAGGATTTTGGGGTGCAAAAATCCAACATTTCTTACCTTATGATAGTTGCATTTTTTACCCTGTAACCAGGATTCTAGCCTCCATGATCATAAGCAAAATGTAGTGGAAATACAAGGCATAAATAGATGCAAAATGTAGGGACATTTAATCAACAGTAAATTCTACTTAATTCATTCATAAGCATTCTACATAATCAGTATATTCATAGGAAAATACCTTGTAGAAATAACACAACAGAGAATACTTATCTTGAAGATGAAGTTTTCCCACAACTAGCTTTGTCACTGCAATGTTCCACCCAACCATAGGCCAGTTGTGTTCATTAATCTCTCAACACAAATTCCACCCTTGATCTGGGCATGAATTCCACAAGGAACTAAGGAACAACAGGCTCACACATAGCTAGAACACATCAAACATAGTCAATCCAACCTATAGTTGGGTTTATCAGTCTGTCTAGATAATCTAATACACAATTGGGTTTATTAGGCTACAGGAAAACAAGCCAAGACATTGTTGGGTTTATCAGGCTACAAAGCCAAGCCAGGTAACAGTTGGGTCTATTAGACTACACACAATCAAGCGAACATTCACATTAAGGACCAGCCAATCCAGCTAACAGGTGGGTTTATCAGGCTACTCGACCAAGCCATTTCATCGTTGGGTTTATCAAGATACTCATCCAAGCCAGCTAATAGTTGGGTTTATCATGTTGTCTAGCCAAGGGTCACACATAACAAAAATCCACAACAAGACACAACCAAGAAAACACATTGTTGGGTTTATCAAGCTACTCAACCAAGGAAATATATGATTAGGTTTATCAGGTTTCTCAGGAAAGACAATATACCATTGGGTTTATTAGGCTTTCAGCCAAGCCAATCTATGTTTGGGTTTATTAGGATGCTAAGGAAGTGGAAAGGATGAATGGCTAAGATAGTTACTCATTCAAGAGCTAGGGACACCTCCATAAGATCTATCTGGCCCAACATCCACAATACCTACACTCCCAACATAAGGAAGCATCCCCTTCTCTACTACACAGTCCCTCAGGTGATGCCTTCCCTTCTAGTGATATTTAGGATGTGCATAGAAAATTCACCATCCACTCTTATCTTTTTAGGAGGTTCCTCTCTTCACTAGGTTTATCAATCCCATTCTACGTCTTTTCCACTCATAATTCTTGCATACAGTTCAGAACCAAACCAGGGCACACATAAAAACAAACCACAAGGAGACACAACAACACATGGCTCCACTCAGTAACACAGACGACTAGGTTTGGATACCACTCTATAACACAGTATAAATAGGGTTTTTACTTGTACACAGGAGAAATGTTGCAAAACAACCTGCTCCGTGACTCCAGATAGTGAACAACTCAATAATAAACAATAACCACCACTGAGAAAGTGAGGGATAAGGGATGAATGGCTCGGGCACTCATTCACATGCTTACTTGATTCAGAATCAAGAATGAAAATTCCCCATACTGCAGGTTGCAGGTTTTCTCATATTGCAGGCTGGCTCAGTCACGAAACTGGCTGCCATTCCTTGCTCTACCCAAGACATTATCTGCCTCAACCGCTCTTCTAGAAGAATTGAATGATTGAGTGCAACTCACAAAAAGGTATCCGAGGGTTCATGGGTTCCCCCATTGACATCTGGTCTGACCCTATGCCTTAGGAGTTTGACTAACTCCCCTCCCTATTCCTTATGAAATCATGGCCGCATCTCTTATGTTGCAGTGCATAGTTAGCTTTGGTATTTTTATTAAATTGCATATTTACACGATGACTTCAAAATGTAATGTGATTGAATTAGCACTATACCCATCGGCATCAACCTTGATCACCGATACACAAAACACCAAATCAATTGTAGGGCCTTGGTATTGAGCTCCTCACCATGATTTAAATGCAATATATACATAATGTACAATTTCAATACCAGGGGGTCAAATCCAGGAGGTTACAGGTAATAGCTCAGAAAATCTATCGCAACAGATCGAGGTGAAGCAACTCAGTGAATCCATATACTTCCATCAAAATGGATCGAGGCAATGGGAGATATCAATTAAACTTCCAAAATCCAGAAGAAAACACTTTTAACAACCCTGGTGTTGAAAGTATTAGAAAGCACAAAAGTCATGAAAACAAAAATTTTAACATAAAAGTTCATTTCTTTTCATGTTAGCAAACAATTCAATACCTTGAAACTGTTGAGTAGTGTTTGATTCATATATAATGATATTTTTTTCTTTAGATAATGCAATGAAGACACAGTATAAATGCAAATGCAAAACACTTACTGTGATTTTTTTCTAATTGAAGAATAATTGTTGAAGTGACATGCATTTGCAAGTAGTTGCAGTCATTGGCATTCATATAAGGACGTTAACAAACAATAAATATGTTGGTTTCTTAGGGATGATGGCTTGTTGTCTTTGATATCCATGATGCAGGTTCAACCATCTTCAATGATACCAACCGATGAGTGGGGTCTTGAAGTAATCACTTGGGGTCTTGAAGTAATCACTTGGTATTCTTGTCGTCGTGCTTTCAATTCTACAATCAAATCTTGTGCAAGGAGGATGAGAGAGGATCTCCATCATCCTCATTGTCTTGAATTTAAGTTTCAATCAACTTTAAGCAATATGAATTTTACCATGGAATAAATTTGCATATAGTTGGGTAAGTCCAACTAATGCATTCCATTATTTATTTTTTGAACAGAGAGACTTGTTTGTACATATTTGATGGGAATTTACTGAATAACTTCCCTCCTCCCACCAACTCTTTCCAGGAGATCGAGCAAGCCCATGTTAAGGAAAACATCTCAAATTCCTTCTAGCAATATAGTCTTCATTCCTAACAAGTAAGGTATTTGTTGGCATCTCCATCTAGAAAATAAAATATATTAGTTTTAATGCACTTGATGACAGGAATAGATGCTACTACTCACTCTGTAGATCTAAGAGTTGATACATTCAATGGCTTCTAGTTGTTAGTTTTTGAACCGAACTTACCCAAATAGATGTATGCTCCGCTATACATACTGAACAATGGTTCCTACCTGCTCCACACTTACTAAGAAAATGGTTCCTAACTTCTGCACACTTGAAAAATGGTTCCTATGCTATATGGGAGATTGTAGGTTGACTTGAGAATGTAGAAAGAATATGACCCAATCCTTGTTCTGTTGTGTGGGTATATGTTATGCTCCTTTGTATTTACTCAACCACTGAATTATGTTTGGGCATGGGAAAGCTAGCTTGGCAGGTGAAATTGATTGTTTCAATGGCTTGGATGGTTCGTTAGCTCCCATTTCATTTTTCATACACAAATACTTTTACAAATCCCTTTGTCCACTATTTCTAAGATACCATTAGTACATTTTTAGTATGGTTACTATAGTATCTCAATTGTCTTTAGGAGAATTGTCCAATGAAAAATAAACACGACCATGGTCATTAACATACATAATAGTATACTTATTTAGAATAAGTCGTTTATGCTCAAAACATGGATCTTTCACATTAACCTATATGTCGTGTGTGCTACTCGCAATTTATATTTGCGTGGATAGTTGACACACTACATAATTGTAGCAAACCATTTGATCGGATGTCAATATTTCACATTAATCGATAAGTCGATTATGTTTGTTGGGTGTGCTACGTGCAATTTATATTTTCCTTGCTAGTTGACACATGACATACATGTAGCAAACTTCTTGAATTTCATTGTCTTGAGTGATTTTGTTTCAGACTTTATTTATTAAATTATCAACTGGTCCTGGCTAGCGAGCCAACTTGCCCGACTAGCAAGCCGACCAATGTTATACATGTTTCAAAGTGTGTCATTTTCCTATGATAAACTAATCAAACAAGCATAGATGGATCTTCACCGACATTTTTTTTTGGTCTCACGAAATAAAGGCACAGTTGCTTAGTGAAGTAATTTCATTTGAACAAAATGAGACGTAAAATAATTTTATCTTTAAAATATGTATCATTTCAATTTTCCAAAACAGGCGAGAGTAGAATCCCCAAGATCCAAAGACATAAGTATGAAGAACATGTTTGAGAGAGAAATGATGGATTAATAAAATATGCCATTCTAAGTAGGCTTTAAAAAATGGTAAAAAACAAAAAATTTACGCAGCGTAGCTGTAATATCATGCCATTACAGTCTACATGTGGAAACTGGTTTCTTTAAATACACTATTTGTTCCATCGATGTAAAACTATTTTAAATACCTATTTATCAATGGCATATTGATTTTGTATGCATCCTCCTAATCAATGGCATGGAAGCGGTAACAACAAGAGGCTCGTTGTCACTTGACGAGTTGTTATTCGTGTCTGTTGAATATCTCTAAACTCATTGGTGTCTATTGAATCTCTTCGAACTCATTGTTATTGCAATCCTCTTCTATATTGCACGCCTCTAATATCACCTATATTTATTTTTAAAAAGTGGTTGTACACTATCATCATTCATTATATCTATTAAAAATGTGATTATGTTAGTATCAATGTTTGTAAAAATGTCTTAGTTCATTTATAATATTTGTAAAATTGTATGACTTTATTCGAAATATTAATATATAACAAATTATTATGTCTATTTACTAAAAATAATATTTAAGAACCTTTCCAAAGCTATTTTTTAAGGGAATCAAATGGCCTTGCATATTAAGCCACTTTCTCTAAGTGTTATTGAGCCTTAGTATGCACAATAGTGGGGGTGGCCAATTCTTATGGTGTATCCCTGAGTTTAGGGTTCCAAAAATAGAGCGAACTTCTATTAAAATCCACCATCTGATGGCCATTCAATCTCATAGATCAACGGTCCATGGTCAAGAGCTATTGAAAATTAGCTAACAAGTTTTTATATTGGAAATTTCATTCTCTCTTTCTAGCTAATCATTTTAGTTATTGCTTAACAATTTTCATCTTTCATGGATCTCTTTTCCTTTCTCTGGGATTCCTAGATTTAGAGCTATTTTGGTTCTTTGTAGAAACCTTGATGACCAGTGAACATTTATTTATTATAATTTGAATTCATCTTGTTATTTTTAAACTTTGCAACATTTATATTTTCCATAACAGTCTAAACGGGGTGGCAAAACTAGTAGGTAACTAGGTCAATATGGGCATTCCTATTTTTACAAAAAAAATATCAGTCATAAGGTTGATAGTGCGTATACCATTTGCACACCAGGTAATGGATTTTCTCCAATGCAAATTCTCCTCACTCTATTGTAGTATGGGTAATGTTGCAATCCTTGCTAAGTTGTTGGACTCTTGGAAAACAATTTGATTGAGCATTTGTATTGAAAATATCCTTTGTTGGTTGAGGTCGGCTATTATTTTGCCAAATCATTTGTTGAAATATTGTAACTTCAAAGAATATTCTTTATGTATCTTTTGTGGTCCCCGATGGTCCAACCGGGAGAACCACTTGTATTACATTGTACCCCGATGCTCCTAATCGAAAGAACTAATAAGAGTCATGAGGTAGTCCCCTCCAATTGTAAAGGTGGGTCATCAGCACCCCAGTGTGGTTACTTGAGACTACATGTGTAACTCGAGCCTACATGAGTTAACTTAATCCGACATGTTAATTGAGCAAACTTTAAGTAAACGGATGAATATAAATAGAGGTGTAGTGCTCCTCATTTGTGACATACACACTCACTTGGAATAGCGCACTTGTGGAGGAGAGGAGTTGCTAGAGAAGGAGGAGAATCGGGTTTTGATCTCCTTGTTGGTTTTACCTTTTCTCTTTTTGGGGAATCTATATTGAGGAAGCTTTTGCTGGGTTTTTCCCTTTAGGGTTCTCCCAAGATAAATCTGTGTTGTTCTTGTGATGTTGTTTCTTTCAGTGATCATGTTTTATATGCTTTTATTATGAAAAATGAAATGATATACTGATGTCTTAGTTAAGCATATGAAAATTTAACATGGTATCAGAGCTAACCTGAATAGGGCAGATTTCACAAGTTATAGAAGCTATGGATTCTTATTTTTTGGTTCTCTCTCCACAATCAATCAGCAAAAGAAGGCTAGGCTGAATCTCCTTTGAAGGGTGCATCGTTCTGTCGAAGCGGAATTCGATTTCGAGCATTTTCAATTTTCGATGTGGAAATTAGGGCTTTCTACAGAAGAGGAATTTTTGAGTGAGACCAGCATAGGATTTTTCTCCTCATCAAAACTGAAGTTTAGAGACCTGGATCAAGATTTTTGGTTGGGTGAATCTCTGGGAAAGTCAAACCCTAGTTTGACCCCGAGCTAGAAAAACCCTAAATACTAAAACTGCTACGTTTTGGAAAATTCACTATATTCCGATATTGGCGAAGGATCAGGAGCTGAAAATTGCAGGGGCCGAAGATAAACTCCTGATGAACACTGTTTCCAAAATTCATCCTCAGATTCGCTGTATTTCAGGAGATATGTTCTCTCCAAGTTAGGGTTCCACCCTCTTCCAGAATTCATCCCTAAACATGACACCTGGGGAGAATTGCAATATTTTGGGATACAGAGGTCCAAATTGAATTCTTGAAGATGTTACAGAAATGGAACGGAATTTTATTTCAATGGTCTGAATATTAGACTCAGAATATGAACCAGTGACACGTGGAATTCCGTACAACTTCGTTGTTCTGAACAGTCCTGTAACAGGTCACCTTGGGAAAAGGATCCTAAATCCCAAATGGTGAAACCAATTTTGATGAAACCTATGGTTGTGGATCAAGGACATGCGAGGTTACCTCAGTACAAAATTTCAGGCATAGAGGAGTATAAATCTCAGAGATATCACAGAAACAGTAACAGGAATTTCTGCAGAAGAAATTAGAAAATTAGGGCTTCCTGTTCTGGGAGCTTCCCTCCATTGTTTTCAGAAATGGAGTACATTGGACAGCTCCATTTGAAGAGATCTATATAGCTATCCAATCAGATCTGAAAGATTCCAAGTTTTAAAAATTAGGGTTTCTGTGACAAACCTTAGATCAGCCAACTCCAGAACCAGGACGGACACCTCAAATTGGTAAGATCTAATCCTTTGCTATGTTCATTTGAGGTTCTCATTTCAAAGTGATCTATCACATCATCTTGATGATAAGCTTGGTGAAGTTGACAACTTCCAAGCCTAGAAGTATATGATCTATTTGAAGAAAATGGATTGGACACCTTCATGAGCATAGAGGTTCCAGTTTTAGAGGGAGATGAGGCTAGAAGCTTTTCACAAGAAGAACTTGGTCAAAGCCTAGAAGATTATTGATGATTCAGTCTCGAATAAACTTGTTCTACAAGTGTCTTCCCTAAATACATTGATGAGGTTTGATTCCTTGACCAAGATATTTGAAGGGAAGAACATAGATCGAAATGTGACCTTAAGAAACCAGCTGAAGAAGAAGTGAAGAATGCAGAAGTGGTGATGGTCACCTTGAATGGCCTCCCAAGATCATGGAATTCATTCATTCAAGGAATGTGTTCCAGAAGGAATTGATTACTTTCAGCAGACTTTGGGAAGAAGAAGAATCTCGTCTCTGAAGATCAAGCTCTCATATTCCAAAAAAGATCCCTCAATCAATGAGGAATATGAAGATCTCAACTCTTGAAGAACTTCTTATCCACCTCAACATTTGGATAAGAAACGATGCTGTCATGAATGAAGAAGACGATAAAGTTGAAGACTCAAGAAGGAATATACCCATGAAACAAATAAAGATAAGTATTCAATTGTCATTTCATGATATTTTTTTGTTATACATTTGATTATATTCAGTGATGTGTTATGCATGATAGATTGTTTGCATTAATGACCGTATACTAATAATATGCATGTGATGGGTAAGTAGCTCATGGTGCTATACAACTCTCCATTGCTACTTATCAAACCTCTTTGCTGACATATTGGATTAGTGCACAATCTCAATAATGTCATGGTAGAGATGGAAGGCAACTAGAAAGTTTATGTGAGATATGGATGAATGTTGTATTAACTAAATAGTTGCATGATGCATAAGAATTTGTCGTTATACATATGTTTTATGAAATATATCTAACCATGAAACTGGTACATTTGAATTGTAGGAAAGGTCATGAACAACCTCCTACAAGAAAAGAAGGATGAGACTTGTTCCAAAGAACAAGTGATGACAATTCAAGATTCACTCCAATAAACATGAATCTGAAGCTCCCAGGGTTAGAGACATCATGACGGAAGAA
>LPNX010102613.1:180825-200344 GCA_001517045.1 Pseudotsuga menziesii | reverse complement strand
CGATCCTAACCTTTCCTACAAGGTTGTAGAAGATGTACCTGTCATTCTATTACTATATGTGGATGACTTATTCTTGACAGGGAATGGGAAACAGATCATGGGAAGCAAGAAGAAACTAACAGAAGAATTTGAGATGAAAGACCTTGGGTTAATGCATTATTTCCTAGGTCTGGAAGTATGACAAAGTTCAGAAGGAATATTTCTCAACTAGGGAAAGTATGTGGTAGAGATATTGAAGAGATTCAATATGTTGGAATGCAAAGTCATGGCCACACCCATGGACTCCAACCTAAAGCTGTTAGCTGATGACTCATTAGAGTTAGTGGATGTGACTCACTACAGATTGATCATTGGGTCATTGATGTACTTAACAAATACCAGACCAGACATTTGTTTTGCTGTGAACACCTTAAGTCAATATCTTGTTCAACCAAGATGGGTTCACCTAGTAGCTGCAAAACATGTGATGAGATATCTGAAAGGGACTATAGACTTTGGTCTATACTATGATGGTAGCCATGAGTATAGATTGTATGGCTACACAGTTGCAGATTGGGCTGGAAGTATCTCAGACAGGAAAAGCACATTAGGTATATGCTTTTGGTCTGCTATGAGTTCATGGTTTAGCAGGAAACAGTCCAGTGTTTCTCTTAGCACGGTTGAAGCAGAATACATAGCAGATTGCTCTACTAAGTTGTGAAGTCATATGGCTTCAGAAGCTGATATCATGTCTCTTTGACCTGAAGATGGACTCTACAATGATTCTATATGATGACCATAGTTGTGATGACAAAGGACCCTGTGTTCTGACGTAATACGTAGAAATCCAGTATTTCTACATACAAGATAAGATGCAAATGTTGATACTGTAGATGCAGATGATGGTGATTCAGTATTTCTATACTGAATATATAGATGATGATGATTTCAGTATTCCCATATTGAAGATATAGATGAAATTTCAATATTTACATACTGTAGATACAGATGATGGTGATTCTGTATTTCTATACTGAATATATAGATGATGATGCTTTCAGTATTCACATACTGGAGATACAGATGGTGATAGATCAGTATTCAGATACTAAAGATGTAGATGATGATTGTTTGGATGATGATGTACCGACGAAGCCTCTGCCTCGAGTAGAGTTCGAACACTTTCGAGACAAGCTTGGTGTTGTTCGGAAAGACCTTCCTCGAAAGGGGGAGTAGTGATGTTGCAGTGGGATTGTATCATCCCTCGGCATTTTCCCTAAAGTGATCCGGAGACCTCGGTCCTAGAGAATGAAGAGGGATTGTATCATCCCGGGACATTTTTCCATAATAGATCCGGTGAACTCGGTCATCGAGAACGTGATGGGATTGTATCATCCTTGGGAACCTTCCCTAAAGTGATCCGGAGACCTCAGTATTCGAGAATGAAGAGGGATTGTATCATCCTGGGACATCTGTCCATAATAGATCCGGTGGCTTCGGTCCTCGAGAATGTGGTAGGATTGCATCATCCTTGGACATAGTCCTAAAGGGATAGGGAGGGATTATCCCGTAATTGGATCCGGTGACTTCGGACATCGAGAATGTGGTAGGATTGCATCATCCTTGGACATAGTCCTAAAGGGATAGGGAGGGATTATCCCGTAATTGTATCCGGTGACTTCGGTCATTGAGAATGTGGTAGGATTGCATCATCCTTGGACTCAAGTCCTAAAGTGATAGGGAGTGATTATCCCGTAATTATATCCAATGACTTTGGTTGTCTAGAATGTGGTAGGATTTCATCATCCTTGGACTCAAGTCCTAAAGTGATAGGGAGTGATTATCCCGTAATTGTATACGGTGACTTCAGTCGTCGAGAATGTGGTAGGATTGCATCATCCTTGGACTTAGTCCTAAAGTGATAGGGATTGATTCTCCCGTAATCAATCTGGTAACTTCGGTTGTCGAGAATGTGGTGGGATTGTATCATCCCTGGAATTTAAGTCCAAAAGTGATCCAAAGACTTTTTGTCTTTTAGTTGTGGATTGCAGGTTGTTGCTGATGATGATGATGACACACTGATTGAAAGATCAGAGTATGATGATGATGATGTACTGATCTAAAAGATCAGAGTATGATGATGACGCACTATGATTATGATGTTTCTGATCGAAATATCAGAGTATGATGATGATGTTTATGATCGAAAGATCAGAGTATGATGATGATGTTTCTGATCGAAAGATTAGAGTATGTTGATGATGTTTCTGATCGAAAGATCAGAGTATGATGATGATGTTTCTATGTTGATGATGTTTCTGATCGAAAGATCAGAATGTGATGATGATTATGATCGACAGATCAGAATATGATGATGATGATGTTGCTACTGATCGAGAGGTCAAAGTACTGAAGATGTTGCTGCTGATCGAAAGGTCAGGTGCTGAAGATGTTGTTGTTGATTGAAAAGTCAAAATGCTGAAGATGTTGCTGATCAAAAGGACAAAATGCTGAAGATGTTGTTGCTGATCGAAAAATCAAAGTGCTAAAGATGTTGCTGATTGAAAGGTCAAAATGCTGAAGATGTTGTTGCTGATCGAATAGACAAAGTGTTGAAGATGTTGCTGATCGAAAGGTCCAAGTGCTGAAGATGTCATTGCAAATTGAAAGATCAAAATGCTGAAGATGTTGTTGCTGATCGAACAAGTCAAAGTGCTGAAGATGTTGCCGATCGAAAGGTCCAAGTGCTGAAAATGTCGCTGCTAATTGAAAGATCAAAATGCTGAAGATGTTGCTGATCAAAGACTGAAGATGTTGTTGATGATGAAGACTGAAGATTGAAGATGAAGACTACATGATGTTGAAAAGATTCCAATGATTTATAGATGTGTTACCCTGCTGATGTTGATGATGTCCTCTATCTCTACTCTTGTTGTTGTTGATGTAGAATACCCTTCTCGTTAAGGGGGAGTGTTGAAATATTGTAACTTCCAAGAATATTCTTTATGTATCTTTTGTGGTCCCCGATGGTCCAACCGGGAGAACCACTTGTATTACATTGTACCCCGATGCCCATAATCAGAAGAACTAATAAGAGTCATGAGGTAGTCCCCTCAAATTGTAAAGGTGAGTTATCAGCACCCCAGTGTGGTTACTTGAGCCTACATGTGTAACTCGAGCCTACATGAGTTAGCTTAAGCCGACATGTTAATTGAGTAAACTTTGAGTAAATGGATGAATATAAATAGAGGTGTAGTGCTCCTCATTTGTGACATACACACTCACTTGGAATAGCACACTTGTGGAGGAGAGGAGTTGCTGGAGAAGGAGGAGAATCGGGTTTTGATCTCCTTGTTGGTTTTACCTTTTCTCTTTTTGGGGCATCTATATTGAGGAAGCTTTTGCTGGGTTTTTCCCTTTAGGGTTTTCCCAGGATAAATCTGTGTTGTTCTTGTGATGCTGTTTCTTTCAGTGATCCTGTTTTATATGCTTTTATTATGAAAAATGAAATGATATACTGATGTCTTAGTTAAGCATATGAAAATTTAACATCATTTTTATAATTACAACTGGTTAATTTATTTGTATCCACTACACATACTATAATTTATATTTCCTTGATTAATGTCTTGTAACTCGAAAATTAGGGTTGGTTAATCTTGTGGTTCAATACATGTATCGACAATTTATCTAGCTCTTTTACTTTTACATTATTGCTCTTTCTGGTTCATAAGGATGCAATAAAACTTTGTGGTACTCCTAGCAATCCATTAGGCAGGGACTTAGCTGCTTTGCAACTTTCACTTGTCAATATAGAATTTAAGATAAATGCAACATTAATTAGATGTCAAAATCTAATTAATAATCTAAAGAACACCTAAAAATGAAATAGATGAATGCATTATTAATATAGACATCAAGATAAAAGAGACGCGTGTCACTTTAAAATCTAATTTATATTCTAGAGTGCACATGTAGCTAGCTATTGGTTTTCACGTCATTTATCATGTAAAGTTGCATGCAATAAAGACATTGATTTTTAGTGGCTAGTTGTTAGTTCATCACTTGTGCTACAATATTTGATATGATATGATTTTGATGGGATGTTAATTAGTTTCTTTATGTTTTGATTTGATATGATTTTGTTTTGATGTGATGTTAATTAGTTTATTTATGTTTTGATTTGATATGATTTTACATTCAATTTGTACAAAATACTCTTTCACAACTTTTGTTTATACATATATTTTATTTATGTAAATAATTATTTTTTTCTTTCTAAAACAACAGAAAGATTAAATCAAGATTTATAGTTAATTGTAAATATTAAAAATAGGATCATATATATTAATTTATTCATTATTAAATAGACAAAACTTTAAATTGACGATAATGAATGGTTACAACTATGTAAAAATATTATGATATCTCTTTCAATAATGTGATGTGCGTTTGTAATATTTTTAAATACTATTTTTGACATGAAACATACCAAAATGAATCTAAAATACGACAATGTTTATTGTATTTATCATTTCTATCAAAATTGACAGTGTTACTGCAATTGATAGATTGGATTTTTGTGGAATTCATGTGAAATATGAGAAGGTAAATTTGAGAATCTCAAATAAAAACTTTAATATACTTTAATTTTTATATTTTATGTACTTGAATCTCTCATGGTGAAGAGACTAGAGAAACCTTGTTGTTGTAAAAAGCAAAGTGACAAGGACCTCTATTGGCATCATGTGGAAAAATGCCTCTAAGACCAATGAAAAGGGTTCAACCCCAAACACAGTATATGTTATTCCCATAATTTTATCTTTAAAAATAGTGTATGACCACTCTAAAATTCAAGCATGTTGTGATTTGCTGAAGATTTGATATCAAACAATGTTGTTTTTCATTATTGGCGAGCCTTTAATGCCAACAAATGATTTATAGCCTACTATAGAAAGAGTGTATGGGAAACTTGATTACTTATTTTTTTTGGTGTAGCTACTCATGTTACCTGGAAACAATGAAATATTCATTTCTCCCATAAAATCAATCAATAAATTGTCAAGGAGATAGATAACTGATGTGCAAAGTGGATAAATTATATCCATGTTAATAGTTCATGTCTTGCATCTGGCATAGGTAACATTGTATCATTGTAGCATTGATATCTAGGGCATTGAAAAAATGAAGGGAGACCACAAGTTCAATCCATCCACCATCGATACCATTTCTGTTTCCTTGAAATAGGTCCAAGATTCTTTAGATGGTAAGGTAGAGATGTAAGTTGTTCCTTATTCTCTTGTCTAATATGCAACAAGCTCTATTGATTTCTCCTTTGACTTTGTTTCTCATGATGTACAAATTGGGTAAGAAGCTACATACTCCATTGAGCATGAAAAGATACCATCTACACATTGGGTTAGATATCGACGACATGCTCATGTAGGCTTGACTATTTTTTTGTCACCCAGGTTTTGTTAGAATAATCAACCCATAGTTAGCTACCTTAGACATTAATTAATCCAATTTTTGTCTTATTTTCCTAGTTTCCATCTTCCACCTTATGCAAGTTGTCCTCCACACATCCATAGTGGTCAAAATTGCTAAATTTGAGTCATGGAGTGCTTGGGAAACCTCTTGGAATCAAATTTGCTTTATTCCTAGCCTCCCTAGCACATGTTTTCTTTTTCTGCTTTATTGCCGACTTTTTCTGAGTTTTAAGGCAATTGGGAAAGTTTGACTAGGTGAAGTTAACTTGTTTTTTGTCCTCATCATCCTCCACTCTTTTCTCCTATGAAAAGCATGTATGAGTTGTCCTTCCACCATATATTAGCTTTCCTAATTGATTTTTCCAATTCGTGAGCTCCTAGACAGTTTTGGAAACTGCTTTATGCACCTATTGGGGATTTGCTTAGATTTAGTAAGCCTGCTTTTGACCAAATTTGAATGGAATCCTTATGCATTCGAATATATCATGTAATTATTTATTGTGGCAGCCTATGACTTCACAGGGTTGGCTATTGTAGACTTATTCAATACAGATTAGTGTTCTGCTCCATATTCAGTCTCCTTTTCTGAGTAATTTGCATGTGTAATTGGCAATTGTTATGAGTGTAATTGTTCTAACACCTGGGTTCAATTTCCACATGGTATCAGATCCTTTGTAGATCGATTTCTCTCCTTCCAATTTGTATTGCAGGTTCAACATCATTGATTAGGATCATTCTACTGACTGAAGGGACAATTTCTGAGCTATGGATCAATCTCAGAAGATCATCTTGACTCCATTTAACTTCTTTGAATGGAAAGCAGAGATGGAGATACTGTTGAGAGTGAAAGGACTCTACAGAGTGACTATGGAAATAGAATCAGATCCCAATGCAGCTGCAAAGAAGATTAAATGGCACAACAGGAGGGATGAGGCCTATGGTCTCCTGTGTCTGAGCATATCCAGAGACCTCCTTTTCCATCTTGACGGATTAACATCACCAAATGAAGTATGGGAGAAGCTTGTTGATATTTTTGGTAAGACAGATGAGATGAGGGGACATCAAATTGAAAATGAATTGATCTCCCTGAGTCCCAATAGCTTTGAATCCCTGCAACTCTATTTTTCCAAGTTCAACGCACTTGTTTTGTAGCTAAAACAATGTGGGATTGAAAATAAGGATGAACTACTGGTTTTGGCCATAATCTCGAAGCTTGGCCCTGACTATTTAGTGTTTGTGTCGACCTTCTATGCCACAAAGTGGACAACTCGAGCCTGAGAATTCCTAGCCTTGCAGATTTTATGGAATCTCTCACACAAGAACAAGATAAACTGGTGATGATGGGCACCATCAAACCTTCCAAATACCAAGCTCTGGTTGCTGGAGATTTGAGGGTGGATTCAAAAGGCAAGAAGAAATCTAAGAATCCACCTGAGCAAAAGAGAGACAATAACAAGTCTCCAGAAGAGCCTCAAGGTTCCAAGAAGAAGAACAAAGGAGAAATGAGTAAGTACGCATACTGCAGTAAGGGCAATCATTCTGAAAGCTCCTGCATGAAGAAGCAAATTGACATGCTGAAACAACTCCTGGAGAAGAATGGCATCTCCCTTCCAGATAGCTCAAAAAAGAGGGAAGGAGGATCAAATTCAGAAGACAGAGAGAGAGTTCATGCATTGGTTGATGGCACATCAAGCTCACCTAGTTTCATCATTGATTCTGGAGCTTCAAGACATATGGTTTCGACCAAGGAGGCATTCACCTCACTTGACATGTTGAAAGTTCCACCAATAGTACTGGGAGATGACTCTCTCACTGAAAGTTTGGGCAAAGGGAGGATTGATCTTGACCATGGTAAGTTTAGCAATGTATTGTATGTTCTAGGTCTTGCCTCTAACCTCTTATCAGTGTATCAGATGACCCACAAAGGGTCTCCAAAGAAGGTCATATTCTCCCCTGAGATCTCAAGTGGTAAATTCATTGCAAAAGGAGTTGCAAATCACACTTCGAAGGTATACATGTTCTCACACTTCCTACCCTACTCAAACCCCTCTGCTCTTCTGATTCATGCTAATGAGGCAAGCAAGATTTGGCATGAAATATTTGGCCACCTCAATTACAAGTATCTTTCTGATATTAGTGAAAAAGAAATGGTCATAGGGTTACCAAAGATTAAGTTTTCCAAAGGATTCTGTCAAGGTTGCATCTTAGGAAAACACCCAGAGCATAAATTTGAGAGAGCTAGTCATGAGAGAACCTCTACACCTCTTGAGTTGATCCACAGTGATTTTGCTGGCCCATTTCCTCATATGTCAATGAGTCAGGCCAAATATGTATTTCCATTCATAGATGACTTTTCTAGGTATTGCTGGGTTTACTTCTTGAAACACAAGTCTGAATTTTTTGGCCTCTTCAAAGTCTTTAAGGCTTTGGTTGAAAACCAGTTTGGGAGGAAACTCAAGGTCCTCATATTTGAAAATGGTGGTGAGTATGTCAAGTCTGAGTTCATTCAATATTGTGCATATGCAGGTATTCAGATGCAGCATTCTGTCCCTTACACACCACAGCAGAATGGTGTTGCTGAGAGGAAGAACAGATCACTGAAAGAGATGACAACCTGCATGATGGAGGCTAAGAATTTGCCACCAAAGTTTTGGGCCGAAGCTATAAACTATGCAGCCTATATCCAGAATAGGGAGCCTCATAAACAACTTGATGTTATGACTCCTTTCGAAGCATGGAGTGGGCACAATCTAGATGTGACCCATTTCAAGATTTTTTGGCTCAAGGGCTTGGGCTAGAATTCCAACAGAAAAGAGGAAGGCTTTACAGCCCCAAAGCCAATAGTTTCTATTTGTTGGGTACTCTGAAGATTCAAAAGGGTAAAAGGTGATCAATTTGAGCACAAACAAATCCTTCATTGAAAGGTGTGTTCAGTTTCAAGAAGAACCCCTAGTAGCAGTGGAAGTTGGAGAATCCTCTTCACCACCAGAACCTCTGAATGTAAGTGAAGAGATAGTTAAACATGATGATTCTGATATGTCTGATAATGATGATTTAATTGCATATCCTAACAGTCCTACATGACCAAAATGGGTATCCAAGACCATTCATGTAGCTGGAGAACTAGATGGAAATCCTAATGATCTTAGGAGGACTAGATCTCATTTTGAGAGTGCTCTGTGCATGAAAGATCCTATGTTTGCAGAGAAATTCTATCTGATGGTTGAATCAGACCCACAGACATATGAAGATGCATCAAATGATCCAAGATGGCAAACAGCCATGAAATAAGAGTTCATCTCACTCTAGAAGAACAACACTTGGGAGTTGGTTGATCTTCCCCCAGGGAGGAAGCTAGTTCAGTGTAAGTGGGTTTACAAAACCAAATTTGCTGCTGATGGTTCACCTTTGAAATACAAGGACAGATTGGTAGCCAAGTGCTACTCACAAGTACATGGCATAGACTACAATGAGACCTTTGCACCAGTGGCAAAGATGGACTCCATCAGGCTAGCCTTAGCCATTGCAGCTTCAAAGCAGTGGGAGATACACCACATGGATGTGAATTGTGCTTTCCTGAATGGAGATCTCACTGAAGAGATTTACATGCAGCAGCCTCAAGGATTTGCTACTAACCCATCTCTTGTGTGCAGGCTAAAGAAGTCATTGTATGGGCTTGGTATGCCAAGATTGATAGCTTTCTGCTATCACTGAATTTTGTTCGATGCAAGTCAGATCCAAATGTCTATTTGAAGCTGATTCATGGTTCATTAATGATAATTGTTTTTTATGTTGATTACCTTCTCATTACAGGAAGCTCAAAGGATGAAATTGCTTCCTTGAAGGATGCAATGAACCATGCCTTCTCAATGCTTGATTTGGGCTTATTGAGCCAATTCTTGGGGCTCGAGATTGCTCAAACCAAAGAAGGAATCAAAGTACATCAGTCCAAGTATGCCTTGGATTTGCTGAAAAAATTCAATATGAAGGATTTCAAGCCAAGCAAGACTCCTTTCCTTTTAGGATTTAAGCTTGAAGAAGTTGATTCTTCACCTATGGTAAACAATACACTGTATAGGCAATTGATTGGATGTTTGTTGTATCTTACACATACTCGACCTGATCTTTCTTATGCAGTAAGTGTGGATTCAATATACATGGATCAGCCTCATGAGATCCATTGGAGAGTAGCCAAAAGGATCCTTAACTTTGTTCAGGGAACAAGGACTCACGGGATCTTCTACAAAGCTAAATATGATCTTGATTTGATTGGGTTTATTGACAGTGATTGGGCAGGTGATAGCACAGATCGAAAGTCAACATAAAGATATGTGTTCATGCTTTCTCAAGGGCCAATCAGCTGGTCACGAAAGAAACAGAGTGCCATTGCACTCTCATCTACAGAAGCAGAGTACAAAGGAGTTGTAAATGCAACAACTCAATGTTTATGGTTGCAGGGGTTACTTGGAGAGTGTGGCTTCGAATCAGAATACTCAACTACTATCTATTGTGGTAAACAGAGTACCATTTGAATATGCATTGATCCAGTTCATAAGCAGAGAACCAAACACATTGAGATCCATATGCAGTACATCAGACAGCTTGTGCATGATGGCACCATTCACTTACTCTTTTGTTCATCTTTAGAACAAGTAGCATATATCTTGACCAAAGTTTTTTGTGAGAAGACATTCAGCAATCTCAAATCACTGTTGGGGATTGCTGATCATGCTGTGAAGCATGAGTGATGACAATATTTCCAAATTTTGTTTTATTGTCCATGTTTAAGGGAGGATATTTCCCACTAGGTTTTTGCCTCTTTCCTTGGATAAATGGACATGCAGTATGTAAAGTGTGACTAAGCCTTGTTGCTAGGCCCTATAATTTTTTGATATTTTACTCATAAGTCAGGCATAAGGGGGGGTTTTAGAATAATCAACCCATAGTTAGCTACCTTAGACATTAATTAATCCAATTTTTGTCTAATTTGCCTAGTTTCCATATTCCACCTTATGCAAGTTGTCCTCCACACATCCATATTGGTCAAACTTGATAAATTTGAGTCATGGAGCACTTGGGAAACCTCTTGGAATCAAATCTACTTTATTCCTGGCCTCCCTAGTGCATGCTTTCTTTTTCTGCTTTATTGCCTGCTTTTTCTGAGTTTTAAGGCAATTGCGAAAGTTTGACTAGGTGAAGTTAACTTGTTTTTTGTCCTCATCATCCTCCACTCTTTTCTCCTATGAAAAGAATGTATGAGTTTTCCTTCCACCATATATTATCTTTCCTAATTGATTTTTCCAATTCGTGAGCTCCTAGACAGTTTTGGAAACTGCTTTATGCACCTATGGGGGATTTGCTTAGATTTAGTAAGCTTGCTTTTGACCAAATTCAAATGGCATCCTTATGCATTTGAATCTCTCATGTAATTATTTATTGTGGCAGCCTATGACTTCACAGGGTTGGCTATTTTACACTTATTCAATACATATTAGTGTTCTGCTCCATATTTAGTCTCCTTTTATGAGTAATTTGCATGTGTAATTGTTCTAACACCTGGGTTCAATTTCCATCAGTTTAGGTTCCTGTTTCACTTCATTTTTCATGTCCAGTACCCCCCCCTGCATATCAATACCATGAAGTGTAGGGATTGATAGTTCGAAAGGTTTTTATTGCTCTTACGACATGGGCATATCCATATATTTATTGAAAGAGGATTCATAATATGAAGTGATTAATGGGATCATATCAAAAAAATAATATGATTATAATTATGGCATTCACAGGTGTGGCTCATTGGCGGTTCATTTGATATGAAGTCACATGTTGTAAATAGAGGTCATGAGTTCAAATCACACCTGGTCTTACCTGTGTCCCATTCTTGCGGGCGATAGTGGGGCACATAGGGTTATAGTGGTAGTGGGATTGGAACCCTGAACCCTATGTTATGTGAGTACCGACCAGTCCCCAGTTGTGACTCCCGTAATATAAAAAACAATGATTGTAATTATGAATTGTGTTTAAGATGCATGCATAATGAATAGTAGGGTTTAAACTATTACTGGTAATTCCATATGCATAATAAAAAATAAATCCACTTGTCTAAGTTGGTCATGCATTGTAATCAATATCTAGGCATCATTGCAATCTATCTTCTAAAGAAACAAAATCAATAGTTATCAAAATGATAATAATCCACAATGGTCATGCGTTATTTATAAGCACACCAAATATTAATAAAATCTGGTGTTACTAATCTTAAGAGATAATTATTATAGGATTTTTCCATATTTTGCACTCAATTTGATCATCCGACATGCCACAATCAAAGTCCACAAGGCTTTTTTGACAAATACTTTCAAGATGGATTTCAAATTTTTTGTTGTCATCTATTCCCTCCAACACTCAAATCACTAATTCCTTTTATTATCCAACTAAGAAATACCCGATGTAGAAAAATGACTCTTCTCTTCTAGATCTAGAGCCTTGCAACTCACTTTTAGTGTAATATATTGGTTCTTAACCCTTTTATTTTAAATTGGAATTATGCAATGTTGTGCATATGTTTCTATATTCACTATACTCTACTTAAACACCATAATGTACATATATTCTATGGTGATTTGAAATTAACAGATAATCATGGACATGGATATTTTTTCATTAATAAAATATCCAAGATTAACTAGGAATGAGAGCCTAAAGAAGTTATGATACCACAAGAGGGAAATGGTGAGGGGGTATATGGGGATATAAGTATGTCTTGTTTACCTTGCCAGGATCTTACCCTTAATTCTTGGAATAATAATAATGTTGATCCTAATATATCATTCAAATTGAGAAAAAAGATAGTGGACTCAACCATTTTGTAAATATAGGAAACTAAATCCTAAATTCAGGTAAACTTGTCTCTCCTACATTATCAGAAGCAAGAAACGTTATGGTTAGGACTCTTCTTTCCATTATTCATGTATGATAAAAATGGAAATTTGAATTAGGAGAGAGATAGTTTTATGAGAGGTGTATAGAAGAAGAAAAAGAGTTTTAACCTTGAAAGAAGTGGTTACCATACTAAGGAACATAACAACCATGAATGGAAGCCATTAGAAGCTTGGAAGGATCCATGTGTTAATGTTTTGAGAAATAGTGGTGATGCTTGAACTTTAAAACTTTTATCAATGATACGTTGAGGACCTATAACAATTAACAATTCAATCACACACAAAAATTCATCCACAACAGAAGATGTACCCTGGGGAAATCCTCATAACAGAGAGGATGAAAAAACCCAACAATTCTTCAGAGTATAATAGATATATTGCAGAGAATGACTTTTACAACATAAGAAAAATTATCGACAAGAGAGAATACAGAGCAATAGAGAAGAGATATTCACTATTACAACTGTATGAAGTTTTGATATGCCTAGCATATTAATATCAATCCATAATGACTGCCATGCAAACCCTAGTGATGGCTGCATGAGAATTATCCACGCCTATATTACAATTTTGAATTTCCTTTTTGGAATAATCAATCCATGCATTGAATCTTCATCATGTACAACTAATGCACCATACCTTAAATGATGGATATTAACTTATAGTTAACTGACATTGAAGTGAACTCAATATCTAAATGAATACTGATGTCTTGAATTGATACCGCACAATGTCATGACTTGATACCACATAAGTCCTTAACTTGATACAACACAAGTTTTTGACTTGATACAACATAATTTTTTGACTTGATACAACACAAGTCCCTGATTTGATACCACACAAGTCCTTAACTTGATACAACACAAGTTTCTAAGTTGATACAACACAAGTCCCTAACTCTATACCACACAAGTCATTAACTTGATACAACACAAGTTTTTGACTTGATACCACATAAGTATGGAGAATGGCTCCTGATGTCTTACATTCAACACTCTCTCTCAGTGAGGGAGGCATTATCTGCTTTACCAGGAATTTTATTCCATACTAAGATTATCTTGGAAATAACTCAACTTCATTACTGACAGCGTCTTGTCCACAAATTTGCAATCTTCTCATCTATAGCTATGTACTAAAATTTCATTTTACATGACCATGACTTCGATGAAGTAAAACTTCATCACAGTGTGTTTTATCATAGCACACATAGGGTTTCTCGAAAATGTTGACTATTAACACCTAAGAACTGTAGGCTCAAGTCTTTCACCCTAGTAGGTAGCTTCCCAAGATACACTACAACTCAACATGTGGTATTATTTTCAAAACACATTTGTTTCTATAGTACTCTCTGACATACATCTTTCTTTTGTAGTACTGGCCGCAATAGACTTAGCTTTTGAAGTACTAGCCATAATTTACATCACTTACCTTAGGATAAAACAATAGTTGGATAGAACAATCATATAATAGGTCTTCCATGTATCAAAATACAATAAATATCCTACTCTAATGTACCTCAAAGATACTCAAACTTATTCTTAGTAGTAATCATAAAACACAACAGGTCTACTAAAAACCCAACAAGTTACTTACGCATAGTAGCATGTTCGATGACATCATACAGATTTGAAAGTTATTTGAAAACAAGGTAATCATGATCGGAGATGAAGATGGGAATTTGTTGAAGTTGAAGTGATCATCTGCAAGAGTTCAAAAATTTTCCTACCTCACTCAACACGAATAACATAATATTCCATCCAATTTGTTATGGCATGCTAGATTTGTTCATTTGAATTATAATAGTATATGTTTGTTGAGAAATAATGGAGCCTTTATTTTTCCCACTATTCCTAGGAAGATAAACAAATGTGATGCATGCATACTAGGAAAACATAATAAGCAACCATTCCCATAGTCAAAAGTCAGAGCATGTAGAAAGTTAGAGTTGCTTCACTCTAACTTGTGTGTCCCCTTTCCTATTCCTTCTTCCAATGATAAATATATCTCATGACCGTTGTTGATGACTACACCAGAATATGTTGGGTATATTTGTTAAAGACAAAATCTGAAGCATTTCAAACATTCAAAGATTTTAATGCATAGATACGAAATCTAGCACAATCTAATATTGGAAAACTTCATGCTGATAATGGAAAATAATGCATTGGTAATGATTTTGAACACTATCTTCATCAACATAGGATTGCACATCAAACTTCAGTTCCTTATAACCCTCGACAAAATGTTGTGGTGAAAAGAATGAACATAACCATAATGAATATGGTACACTCATTGATGTTTTTAAAGAATGTAAAAATGATGTTTTAGGGTGATTCAACATTATGTGTAGCCTATTTGAGACATAGAATTCCATCTCATTCTCTTGAAGACAAGACTCCACATGAAATGTGGTTTGACCAAATTCCTTTGGTGAGGCATTTCGGAGTTTTTGGCTCGATCTGTTTTGCCTTCATACCAAAGAATCAAAGAAACAAGCTTGGTGTTATAATTCGAAAGTGAATTTTCTTGAGGTATTAAAAATCCTCTAAGGCATATCGTCTTTATGATGAGTTATAAAATTAATTTGTTATTTCCAAAGATGTCATTTTTATTAAAAATAATAAAAATGATGAGTCTATTGATAGTCAACTTGATCGTCTAGAGAAGTTTTCTCATTTAAATACATATTATGGATTTGATGATGAAGTTCCACACCTTGAAGGGGTGATACCTATCTTAGATCATGATCAATCTATGGAATCACCCACACCACCTCAAGCATAAAATCATTATGAATAAGTTTCAACCACTTCACCTAAATAGGAGAGTCAATTAGATGATGTAATTATGAGGATTGGAAGACTGAACATTGAAGAGAATGAAGCAACACCAGCTAATCAGCCTAGGTTATCAAGGAAGAATATGAAATGGGCCACAAAGGCACTTTAAAGTGTCCATCTAGATGAATTTGTAAAGACGGGAATGAGAAGCTGAACCAGATAAGAAGATGGAGGAGAAGCAGATAGCTCATGTGATGACATGGATGTCTTATTTGATTGTGAATTGAATTTATCTGCTAATTTTGAACCAACTTCCTTTAAAGAGGATGCTTCTTGTGATGAGTGGAAAGAATACATGCAGAATGAGTATGATATACTCATGAATAACAGAACCTAGAAACTGGTTGACCCTCCAATTGGAACCAAACCAATTGGCTACAAGTGGGTATACATAAAAAAATACATATTAGATGGATCACTTAACAATCACAAAGTGAGTCTTGTGACGAAATACTATGCACAAAAAGAAGGAATTTAATATGAAGAGATGTTCTCCCCCACAAAAAAAGGATACCATTCATACCTTACTCTCTTTGGCTACAAAAAATGGGTGGAAATTCTATCATATGGTTCTAAAATCAAATTTATTGAATGGAGACTTGAAAGAAAATGTCTTCATCTCTCATCCAAAAGGATTTGTTGTGAAGAGACAACAACAAAAGGTATGTAAGCTCATCAAGTCCATGTATGGCCTAAAACAAGAACCTTGCATTTGATATGAATAGATAACTGAGCATATTCTAAAGCTAAATTTCAAAAATTATAATCTTGATGACACAATATTATTCATAAAGAAAGTTGGAGGATTTGTTGTGTTTCTTGTGGTGTATGTAGATGACCTTCTAATGATAGGGAAAAATGAAAGTTATATTACATCCATAAAGAAATATCTGAAGAAGGGATTTGGAATGAAATATATGGGACACCTTCATTACTACTTGGGAATCGAAGTCATTCAACATCCTAAGTACATATTCATCTCCCAAAAGAAGTATGTTGGGGAACTGGTGAACATATTTTGTATTACAGAATATGACCCTCTCTCAACTCCAATGGAACAAAAGTTGAACCTCACATCATTTGAAGTAAAATAATTCACGGATGCAACAAAGTATTGATAACTTGTAGGAATCCTTATATACCTCAAAACCACTAGACCAGATAATTGATATGTTGTTGGCATCCTTTCAAGGTTCATTCATAAACCTTGTGAAGGACATTGGTCTGCTACTAAAAGACTTCTAAGGTACTTGAAGGGTAATCAAGACTTTGGAATCAAATACTCTATGGTAAATGACCTCAAAATCATTGGGTCCTCTGATTTATACCTTGATGGAGACAAAGAGACAAGAGTGTCCACCTATGGATACACAATGAGTCTTGGATCAACAACTCTCTCCTGGAGATCACACAAACAATCAGTTTTAGCATATTCAACAACAAAGGAAGAATATGTGGCTATTGTAGAAGCAATTAAAATAGATTGTGTAGCTCAGGAAGATACTTGAATATTTGTAGATGAAGCAAGAGAACCCCACTCCCTTATTGATTAATAACACTTCTACAATCAAATTTGACAATAATCCCAGATTCCATGATCGAACCAAGAACACCAACACACAATACCATTTGATTTGACATCATGTAGAGGCCAAGACAATCACAAGACAATTCACCTACGACATTGTTACATAGCGAATAAATTGTAGACATTTTCACCAAAGTGCTTGGACGAGAAAATTTTGAAATTTTAGAAAATTGGTTGAACTTACAAGCATCTGTTCATATTAAGGGAGTAATGTTGGAAACAAAATCTTCATGATAATGCTTCCAAACAAAATTTGTAAATTAGGAACATGAACAACCCATAGAAAATCAAAGAGACATTGGAAGATGGAATCCAATAGTCATTAAAACATGTATAAATAAATGGCCTTATGCCTTGAATAAAGTGATTTGTGAGTTATTATACTTGAAAAGGTGATCCATTCTTGTGATGTTATTGTATTGTTCCAAAGTTGAGCAATAACATGGGAGTGGATATTAGAGAAGAATAGAGGAAGTAAGAGATCCTATAGTAGCTGTTTCGACTATAGAGTCATAGAAAACTCTATATAGAGTACCACTTTCTTTATATTTGCATTCTATATAAAATAGCAAGGAACAATCCTCATTTCTATATGAGCCTTCCCAAGGTAAATTTTGTGTTATTTGTATGGATTGTGTATTATTTTCTCTAGTTATTTTTCTTCTAGTTCTAGTTTATTTTTCACACAGTAGAAATAAGCTAAAAAAGAGATAAGTTGTAAGATATGTTGTGACATACTGTTCTAGTGGAATATCCATGACATTTCACATATCATATTGGTATAAGAGAAATTTTCTTTATGGTTTTGTGGGAAATTGCAGGATCTAATTCCAGAATAAATAAAAAGTATTCAAACCCTATCCACAACGGATGAGTCTAGTGAAGAAGTTGTGGGAGATTGTGAGCAATGATTTACAACGATGGAAATAAAAGTCACTTATATCTCACACAACATGTGAATCCTCATGATGTATATAGAGATCAATTTTGGACCTTTTATTGATTTTTGGAGGCTATAACTCAAAGTTCACATCAGAGGGTAAATCAGAAGAGAGAGACGACCCAGAAAATGAGACAATAAAAGAGTTTGAGAAAGAGAATCCAAGTTCAAGTGACATTACCCTTTCCCCATATTTATTTAATATGGAAGTGAAAATCAATATCAAGTTGTACCAAGGTGATATTGATGCTTTAAATTTGAATCATGTGTTGCAAAAATCATAGGTCTAATTTAGTATCCATCAAATTGATGATGAGTTGAAAATTTCATTTGCTCAATTAAAATTAGAGGGTCATGCATTAACCTGGTGATAAATCCACACAAAGAAACATAGGCTAGAGGTTGATCCTCTAGTAACTAATGGGGAGGATTTCAAAACACCCTCATTAAGTATTAATTCTACATTATTGGTTCGGTAGAGGACCAATGGATCTATTTGCATTACTTCAAGCAAAGGAAAGGGAAGAGTGTGTAATATTACACTAGAAAATTCTGGAATATGGCTATCACGCTGAATATCTCACCCAAGAATATAGATGTACTCCTAAAGTATCTCGAGGGTCTACACAGTCATTTAGGAAATCAAGTGATACTCTTCAAGCCTAATATAATTGACGAGTGTTTTGTGACAACATAATACCTAGAAAATATAAGTCACAAGAAAGGACAACCAAATAGTTCCAAACAGAAAGAGAACCAAGATGGTTATAATGAGGGGAAAAATAAGTGGAAACGAAAAGATAAGAATACTACAACCATGGGGCATCGGTGAAAGGATCCAAAAAACCATTGTAACCATAGTAACATCGATGTTCACGCTGAAGAAAAGTGTTGGAAGCTACATCTATAGAATATCCCTAAGAAAAACAAGATGGATGATAAGAAGAAGAACCTTGTACCCACATATTCAAGAAAATAGGTACGGATAAGCTCAAATGTGGATTAGAATATTGTCTACAGTATAATTCCAAAGGAGGTGACCTACGTAGACTTCATCCCAAGGATAAGAAGGATATGACAAAACTCTTCCACATAAAGTTCATGTTAAAAATACCAAGGTTGATGCTCTATTTTATTCTAGTTCACAGGATATTATTGTTGGTAATAACTCCTGATTGATTAATTATTCAAATGCAAATGCCTATATTTATACAAATCACATGGCGGTTGGGTTTCACCTTCCGCTCAACCTGTTTGGCTTCCTACTAATTATTTATTTATTTATTTACATTATATAACCCTAACGGATTATATTCTAACAATCCCCCTCTTAATCCGAAGGGGTGTTCATGAGTCCGAGCATGTTTCTGAACCTTTCAAACTTTTCTCGTCCAAGCGCTTTGGTGAAGATGTCTGCAACTTGATCATTTGTGGAACAATGTCGAAGATGGACTGTCTTGGCCTCTACATGATGTCGAATCAAATGATACTTTGTGTTGATGTGTTTGGTTTGATCATGGAATCTAGGATTCTTAGCCAGCTTGATTGCAGAAGTATTGTCGACCAACAATGGAGTGGAGTTCTCTTGTTTTTCTTGTAAATATTCAAGTATCTTCCTGAGCCATACTATTTCTTTCGTTGCTTCAGCTGCAGCCAGATATTCTGCTTCTGTTGTTGAATCTGCTGGAACTGACTGTTTGCGTGATCTCCATGAAACAAGTGCTGATCCAAGACTCATT
>LPNX010102613.1:125967-172978 GCA_001517045.1 Pseudotsuga menziesii | reverse complement strand
GAAGATAATCTTCAAAATCATTTGAAGTGTATTCTTTCCCATTGTCAGTACGAAGTGTACCAATTTTAGATTGTGCTTGTTTTTCTATCAATGCATGAAATTCTTTGAATGTTTGAAATGCTTTTGATTTTGTCTTTAAACAGTAAATCCAGCACATTCTTGAGTAGTCATCAACAAAGGTCATAAAATACTTATTCCCATTGGCAAAAGGAGTTGGCATTGGACCACATAAATCAGAATGCACTAATTCTAATTTCCTACTTACTCTGAAATTAGATTCATGGAATGGCAGCTTACTGTGTTTCCCTAATATACATGCATCACATTTTCTCTTATCTTTGGGAATGGTGGGTAAACCAAATACACCATTCTTTCTCAACAAACGAAGACTGTTATAATTCAAATGACCAAATCTTGCATGCCACAATAAACTTGATGACAAATTACCTTCTCCATGCTGAGAGAGGTAGGCATAGTTCTGAACTATTGCAAATGAACCCTTTAGCTTCAGCAGCTTCCCATCTGCGTATCCAGTCATGATGACTTGGTTGTCAGAGGACTTTCTTATTTCTACGATTCCATCAAACATGTGGATGGAATGGTCTCGCTGTTGAATCTCCACCAAGGACAGCAGGCTTCTCTGCAACTCTGGAAGATAAAGAACATTCTTCAACAAGAAATCAGGGAATCCAGGCATCTTCATTCGAATGGTGCCCATTCGTTTTGGTTTAAGACTTGACTTATTTGCAAAGTACACTATGCCATTTATTGTTTCATTAAGTTCTTCAAAACTGTCTTTTCTAAAAGTCATGTTTGATGTTGCGCCAGTATCAAGCAGCCAACAATCTTTGTAAGATGAAAGAGAAGTCATTTCATTAATTCCAAGATTGCAATGTGCAACAATACAATGAGCAGAATCAGAAGATTTACTAGCATCTTGGTTTTTATTGTCATCTTTCTTCTGGTTATGTCTATCTTTGATGGATTCCCACGAATCCCAACACTGATCTGATGTGTGTCCAGTCTTTCCACAACGCTTGCACTGCAAATCTGATCTTTTGCTGGAGTTTTTTCTACCCCCTCTGCCTTTGAAATTTCTTCTTCCTCTGCCTCTCTCTTTGCCAGAGAGAGTGGCACCAACTACAGATGCTATAGATTGCATCTTTTGTGATGAATCTGCAACTAAAACAATAGAAGAAAAAGAATAAAGAGTAAAGGTGCAGGTCTAAGTCTCTGCCACCTTCCTCAAGCTTTACAACAATGCCAATGATAATCAGTCTTCAAAGCGGTCACAGTAAACAGCAACAATCTTCTCCTATACTGGTCACAGTTTCGAGCCTATGAGTGGACTCAAAATGCAGCTACTTTACAATCAAATTATGCAGTTGATTATTGTTTATTCTAGAGTGACATTACATATGAACTACATTTTAAATACATCAATAACTTGCAGCATAAGTTGAATCACTCTACAGAGAATAAATAACTCTGATGGAACAAAAGTTTACAGCAATTCTTCAGTCTCCAATACTTCAGTTGCAGCAATGGTCTTCAAACAGTCTTCAGTTTGGTCTTCAGTCACAGCAATGGTCTCCACGTAGCTGAATGAGGACGTGAATCTTCACCTCATTCTCTTAGTCTTCACAAAAGGCTCTCATTCAGATTTATATGGAACACACGAGATATAACAGTTAATCACCGCCTAACAGATCAAAGGAGAGAGTGTTTATCCCTAGCCAATAGAAGCAAAAATAGAACGTCTACTGCCAATTTATGGCCCGTATCCACTTCTAAAGAGTCCAAAATCGGAGCAGGCTCACAACAACAAAAGCCACAAACCACAAAATCTCAGTGAAGACGTGAGAAGCAGCAGCGGGAACAACATTCAAAATGCTAGGATTGAATAGAGAAACAGAGGGGAAGCTTCCGAAATGCCTAACTCTCATGGTTAGGAAATCTCGGGCGAAGTGACCAAAGTCACCACACTGATAGAAACCTCCACGTTACATCAGTATTCAATGCAGCTCCATCATAATCTTCACACAGCATTCAACGTATCCGAGTTTATGCACTGGAAACAATAGTGAATGGTCTCACACACTCAACGCAACTTGTTCATTCTTTTTGCAGGTCATAGGCATGATACTCCACGAGCTTACATGATCTTCACAGAATGGTCGCAGTTTATCAACATGAACAGTTCACACAGAAAATTAGGGTTTCCACCCTAGTAATCACAACACTTCTTAATGCAAAAAATCGTAGCCCTACACAACGGTCTTCATGTTCCACAACCCTCTCCAGGAAGATTGCAAATAGTCACAAAAATGTAGATGAAACGGTACCGAGACATAGTACTGGAACTCAAGAATAGGTTTCATGACTTCAAAGCCCACCACATCTATAAATATGAGAACAGTCATGCGTGTGATATCGCACAGAAAGGCTATTACCATACATTTGTAGAGAGGAATTTCTACGACGAACAAAAGATTTTACATAATTGCACCAATCCACAGTCAGCGAGGCGATACATTCTGAAGAACAGATGTAATGGGTGCCCTAAAATACAATATATTCTAGACGTAATTGGATATCGTCTCCCTTGATCGTATGCGGATGTTCTATAGCTCGGTCGTGAGTTAAAGCAGGAGATGGAGGACGTCTCAGTACACGCGCAAAGGCAGAATGGGTGGATGCAGTCACAAGATGGAGGAGTCTCTACAAAAATCGCAGCACAAAAAAACTCAACGTGAAGGAAATGTAACACATACAATGAATGTATGCAGGCTAGCAGGAGAAATGCATGCGACTGGCACCCTGACGGAGCAGGCAGCCTGAAACGAATTTGGCAGAACGAAGGTTTGGCAAGCAGAATGGAAGGCATGCAGGCAGGAGTTATGACAACCTGGCTCTGATACCACTGTTAGGTAAATAACTCCCTATTCATTTATTTCATGGCCAAAGCATTTATTTATACATTTACAATGACTCTTGGGATCACAGATCCGAGAGTCTTTTCATCTTCCTATTATTTACACTAACGTATAATCCTGATGGATTATATTCCAACAGGAACATGCACATAAGCATCACAAGAAAAAACTATGGGATGTTTATGAGAGGGGATTTTACTAGTCCATGCCTCATGTTGATTTTTATCAACTAGTGTTGATGCATGTGATTGATTTAGCAATCAACATGTAGTATCTACTCCCTTTGCCCAAAATTCCTATGATAACCCTTCACCATTAAGCATGTTCATTTCCTTCTTTATCAATGTATTGTTTGTGTTTTCTAGAAATCCATTTTGTTGATGTGTGTATGGAGTATCATTTTTCCTTATTATTCCACAATTATCACATGAATTTCTCGAACTCATTTCCATGGAACTATCAACAATTATCTATTATTAACAAATTTATTTTATTCTTTGACTAGTTTTCTACAAGAGATTTAAACTCTTTAAGTTTCTCAAAAATTAAGATTTCTTATGGAGGAAATAGACCCACATGTTCCTTAAAAAAAATCAACTAATGAAACATAATACACATATTTACCTAATGATGGAATAGAAAAAGGTCCAAACACATCACTGTGTATGAACTCCAAGATTCCTTTTACTATTGTAGAATGATATGTGAATCTTACTTGATTTTTTTTACCATATATGCAATGTTCAAACAAATTTAAATTCAATGAGAAATATAAAATACCTTCTACCATACCGTTACCATATAATCCTCAAAGGCCCTTCTCACCAATATGTCCATGTCTTTGATTCCATAGTATTGTTTTTCTTATAGGGACAATATAGTCATGTATTCTTCATTGCTATCCTAATGAAAAATAGACTTGTTACACCCATCATTAAAAGTGCTTCCCAACAACTTGTACATAGTTCAAATATAAAATCACCACATCAATTCCATTCAATATTTAACCATCTTACATGTGTCCTTTTCAAACATAGCATGCACACTTGCATCACCCATCTTACTTACATGTATAAGGTTTTTGTCCAAATATATATTGCACAAAACCCCAAGAATATTTGTAATCCTTTCATATTTGAAGAGTATCTTGAATCCTCTACACCCTATGATTTTTGTTGTTGATTCATCTCCTAGGTAAACATCACCTACATTTTACTTTTAATATTCACAAAACCGAGTGATATGAAATGAAGCACCTGATTCAATCAACCACACAACATAATCTGCATGTGTACATGTAGATTCTAGGTAAACATCACCTCCTTCATCTCTAGTTTTCATTTATATTGAAGGGGAAACATCGAATCCCGTACCTTTATTGAGACTCTTATAGCTACTTTTTTTCTTATAATTCCTAACTTTACCGCTTTTCTAGTATTTGTTTTCAAATTGTCTCAGAGATTTAGATCTACCACCATACTTAGATATTCCCCTAGAAGACCTAGTTTTCCTCTCTTTAAATTGAAATATCATAGATAAAACATCCTTGGTCACACCCACCATGGATTGATAAATAGGTCTTTAGGGATTGAATTATGAAACATTTCTAAAATAATCCTATAAGTAATGTGAAGCTTGAATTCTCCTTTTAATTAAGGAATCCATTTTTTTCTACTCTATGGATTGATTCCTTCAAAGGTCATCTTGAACATAAATAAAATTAATGTAAAGTCTCTTATTTAAAAACTAGGAATATTTAGCTAACTACTTTCCATCCTAGAGAAACTTTGGGGACCATCATAGACATTGGCCATTGAAGAGAATTCCAATCCTAAGAGAGTTACTTTTCCAAACCATCTTGTGTTTGATGGTATTCCGATATTTCCAAATACTTTTTGGCTACAAAGGTCCCCTTGACCTTGACCAATGTTAGAATGGTAAATGGGATCTCGAAGGTTTAGATTACTCCATATCTTGTCTCATAAGGTTCCCTGGAGGTGATGCAAGTCTTGAGCATGCCCTTCGAAACTTATTTTTGTTCTACCTCTCTAATGATCCATTTAGTGAAAAGAGATTGGGAGGCATTTGAGTGGCCAAAATACACATTCATCCTTTCTCCTTGAGGGTGAGATAGAGGATCCAACAAAATCTATGAAATTCTTTGTAGATCTCTTGAGTATCCACCTAAAATTTATGAGAGGTTTTTCTAGCTTGGAACATGCATGGGTATAAAGTATCTATAACAACAAGTAGTACACATGGGTAGATTTTAACACCTTAGTAAAAATTTGAAAATTTTCTATGATTGGTAGAGGTTTCAAAACCATTTATCAATTGTATTAGACACTCTTAACAACAGTGGTTACCACAACTTCTTTGGGGAGGATTCAAAGGAGAATGGAATTCCATTATTTTTAAACATATTGTTAGTCTTTAACCAAGCTCATCTTTGTCTTGGAAACCAATCAAGGATTGTCCTTCATAATCTATTCATAACATCAAGTTTTGGACATTTTCAATTTAAACTATAGGATTGTCTAAAATAACTAAATCAAGCAATCCATGGTATTGTCTAGGTTGTGCTTCACTTCAATGATGGTTAGGAAAGAATCATGTAAAAAGTGAACATTCACTATTTTAGCACTATTAGGATTAAGGTGAGGAATACCTTTCTTAAGGCCTTGTACTATTATGTTGTGTTTGTGATATCTAAAGTATTCAGAAACCATTATATAGATGGTTGAAGCCAATGAGAAACCTTTTTGACTGACCAAAATAACTTTATCTCTTCAAAATTCGGCTTATACATGTTGTGGTTTATGAAAATAAGGTTTCCATCAACTTAACAAGAAATGGGTCAAATCTATGCACCTTTAGCATGGTGATGATGAATGGCCATTCCACTCTATTATATTATGTTTGAAGTATATTTTAAGGAAGAGGGTCTTTATGTCTTGAATTTTTCCCCATTCCATCTCTTCCTAAACAACAATGACATTATCTAGATTGTATTTTCCTATGGTAAAACCAAGTTTTCTCCAATATGATGTCTTTAAACAATATATACTTTATCTTCAAAGGCAACCACTTTGGATAGAATTTTGTAAGATACATTTAGAAAATTTATCGGTCATCAACATGTGATTGGTTATAGGTCTCCTAGATTTAATCACAACCCTTCTTGAAATTCAACCTACAACATGCCTTGACAATGTGTGGATTTTTTGATGATCACATACTAGATAATACTCAACATTGTCGAGCGAAATATATGATAGTTATTTCGACATAAACTATCAATCTAGGGAGATCATAAACTTAGAGGTGCAAGAAAAATACATCTAGGATCAGAGTGGCACTAACCTATTCTAATACTTAAAAAGGAAAACACACATGTGACTGAAATCATGTAATTAACTTCATCTAAGAAATCATGCGACTACATCTAAGAAAACACATGCGACTGAACTTGAACCTAGTTTATGAAAGTAAGAAATTGCATGAAAATAAATTTAAATCTAGGAGAGTATAAAATTGCATAAAATTGAATGAACTAAGAAAACATGAAATCCATTAACAATTCAAAATGGGAAAATCTATTATAGAGAAATTAAAATACTCTAAAACAGCAATCCTATTACAAAATGATAATATCCATGACTAACTATCAAAAGACTTTACATAAATGATTTCTACTTCCACACCACTAAAGAGGCCTCCTCTCAAATGAGGAGAGAACACTCTTATTTATACATGAATGTTTGGAATAAGAAGATAAGAAACTCATAATTACAGATTCACTTTTCTCTCAACCTATCCCTTCAAATCCTCCATAATATCTTGGATAAGATATTATATCTCCATGATCTTCTCCCTTGAATATGTTTGAATCATTATCCCAAATCTTCTTCAAAGCTTGAAGATGAAATTCGAATTTGAGGCTAGGTGGTGATTTTTGACTTTGTTAAACTCTTCAAATAAGCCTGAAAATGTTAAAAAACTCATCCAACTTTGAGACATAATGAAAATATGTTAATTTTCTTAATATTTAACCACACATTCTCTCAAAATACTTAAAAATAAACTAATTTGGAAAATAACAAGGTAACACATATTTATTTATGAAAATGGCATAAGGCCCGGGTTAATGGAGTGATGAATAGAGATGAGTGTGAGGAATAATGAAGGGAAAATATGATGAAAATACGACATTTCAGTGACCAAACATTCCCCCCAACTGAACTCGTTGCATGTCCTCATGCAACCATGCATAAAATTTTGGACTTCTTAGCTTTGGCTTTGCATGATAATGTTTTTAACAATAAATCATTCCATGATGTGCAATACATAAGTAACAACTGATTTTAGTTATGGTTGGTTCTTGTGTGACAACCATGATAAATGTTGGTTTTTGTGTCAACAACATTCACTTCTTTTACTTGTTTTCTTATGGTTGGTTCTTTTGTGACAACCATAAAGATGACAAATGTTGGTTCTTGTGTAAACAATATTCATTCGTTTTTATGGTTGCAATACATAAGATTTGAAAGTATACATACACTGGAAATGATAAGCCATCAAAGTACATTCTCTTCATGTTTATGAATCATGCCAAAACCAGATCAAATTGTAACAAAGTGTAATTTGGAAGAGACATGTTGGTCAATGGTAAATGAGATGATGGTATGTTTAAATGGTAATGAATATACAACCACCCCCCAACTGAAGATGTGTTAAGTTTATGAAAATGAGTAAGGGAATGTAACATGGCGAGGGAATTTTCCATATTCATTCATTTTCTAGCATTTAAGGAATTACATGATTAAATATTAGAAAACAACATACATCCACTTACCCAAAAAGTTGATGAATAGTGCAATAGGAATATGGCTGACGCGATTGCTAGATCACAGACTGTGAGGTGAGGGAATCTGAACTACTTGGTTGTATGAGGTAAAAATATGAAACTGGAATTGTGGTACACTCATATGAACTGAAGTATGTTGCAAACTACTGACGGAGTCATGAAAATCATATATTCTTCACCTGCTACAAAACCCGATGGTACAATTCTTACCATGTAAATAAATCTGTCGATGTCGAGCATGGAAAGAAGACATTGGATTACCGACCATTGATGGATGACGTTAACCAATGTGAGGTAACTCACCATTGATGTCAAGGAGTGCCAAGGTAGCCAAGTACATATTGTGAAGTGCGAATAAATGAGCTAATGTTGAGCCCCTTGCAAGATATAATGATCAATGGACATTGATGTATATCCATGATTGTTAGTGAGAGAACTTACCATTAAGGAATGCAAACCTCAAGGTACTAAAAAATAAACTCTAGTCTCTATCCTAGATAAGGTGTTGAGGTCGATGGGGTAAGACTCTGTTGAAAGGTGGGCCTTAAGGAATCCCACATCAGTTAATGCGGGTTGTAGAAAAATATTGGTAGGACTATATATGAAAAGATCTCACAATCAAACAGTTTTTAAGACAAGGAAGACTGTAATGCCCCATATTAATTAAAGTTTATTAGTAAATACCTTTATTAAACTAAACTTATACCATATTAATGTTAATTGAAGTTTATTAGTAAATACTTTTATTAAACTAAACTTATACCATATTAATGTTAATTAGAGTTTATTAGTAAATACTTTTATTAAATTAAAGTTATACTTATTATTTTACCGTCTTTACCATATGCGTAAAGAATTAAATAAATAATATTCAATAAGGTGTGACATTTGGTAAGGTTTTGTAAACACATACACTTGAAGATTTATTAAAACATTACACATGTCAAACCTGTCGGAATAGCACTACCCATGATAAAATAAAATAATAATGAAAGAGGTGGTGGAAAGAGGTATAAGGAGGGAGGTTGGATTTATTTTGGAAAAAAAATGGGACTCTGCATGAGGAAAACGAAGAGAAAAAAAATACTTGAGGAGGGGGACAACTCAAGGAGGAGAGTATCTGTAAATGACTGAGACTGAGAAGATAAAGAATGGAGAGGAAGCTGCTCTCGATATTATTGGTCTGTGGGCTCGGGGGCTAGGAAACCCGTGGGTTTCCTAGGGCCAACACATGATGAGAGCTGGTCGGCAGGGTGGCACATCATATTGTTAATCAAGGCTCGGTTGGTTGGATGGAAAGCTTGGAGAGGAAAGAGCCTACAAGTCTACAGCAAAATCTTGGATTTACTACGACCACTGGCCCCAGGTATTTCAATTCCAGATAAGTATATTTTAAATTTCTGTATGGTATTATTGTCTAGTTTACAAAGATAAAATTTATGAAGTTTATCAAACCTGTACAGCTCCTATTTCTATGTTAAGATGCTTACAGTTCATGATTGTACATTCATGTGTTTACAAAACTAATAGTACAGACATAGATATAAACATGTAATATGATTTAAATTGTCTTGATAGAGAACATCACAGAGAAATGGACTGAGTGCTCAGAGCACTACAAAGACAAGGCAATGCAGCCATGGAACGAGAAATTGAATGGTTTTATTTATGAAGCAAAAAGATGAACTACAAATAAGAAAGGGGTGTATGTGATGTGGAAAATTAGACATGAGGGAAGTCATGATGTGTAAGAAATGAAAGGTAGACTCCAACATGGATGAATAATAGGCATATAATGAGAAGGATAAATTATCATATCATGGTGTCATGGCGTAATTGGTTTATGTGTAGGGGAAAATGTCATGACATGTATGATGAAAAATTGAACTCCTCCAAGATTTCAATGAGGTGTGTTTTCTGAAAATATTTTGTGACTCCTGAAAATCACTTGCAAATATCTTCGAACCTAAAAGATGTTAGTACTAATCCTACAATCAAACTTGTGAGATCATCCTAAAATGCAGAAATAAGTATAAATGCAAGCAAATCAAAATTCAAAAATAAAGTGCATTTTTACTTGTTGTTGTGGTGCACTCTCATTTTCATCATCAATTAATGCATGAAGTGACTCGAAGAAACAATTTAGGGTAAATGTAAAAACATTGTTTTGACATTGTTTATAGAAATACTTGAGATCCATTTGCAATTCTATTTATTTTTTTATTTATTGTTTTATGTTTTGACCATAAATTTTAATTGTTTTAACATTTTTATATATATATGTAAAACAAAACAAATAAACAATTTGATTATATTTTTTTATTATATGTTTGATTAATTTTTTTTAAAATAATAAATATAATTACACGCCATACAACAACACATATTATTAATCAATGAAAAGAAACCTTTTCCATGATTACAATAGTTTCTTATAATGTCAATCGAAAATTGAAAAATAGGAATCAAGTGAACTCAATTAAAAGGTATTTGAAAAATAGGAATCAAGTGACCTCAATTAAAAGGTATTTGCTTGAATTTAATATAATAAGATGAAATGTAGGATATTACATTAGCTTTTTTAATGTAATTTTATGTAGAATTTGAGTTTTATAATATTGATCTTATTTTCATGTAAAATATAGTGTAGATGTTTGTTATATGGGGACACTTTAGTTTTTAGATAATGATTTTTTAGATAAAAATGTGTAATAGTGTCAGAGATGAGATGAAAAGGGAGGAAGATAGATTCAAACACAAGTGCAAGGAAGAAAGACACAATAGGATGGATGTATAAACTCCACAGGATCCCTAACTTGCAGACCAACGAGAATAAGAGCCTCGCTTTGATACGGACAAGGAATCAACTCACCCTTCTCGACAAGATATGAATCACTCTTCGGGTGAGAATATTGAACCTTCCTCTAGTATTCTTTTGTTATAACATTCGTTAAATGCTTTAAACATTGTGAATATGGATTCTGGAGCACAACCTCCTTCTATACACTAGACTACCTCTCGGTTGTCCCCAATTTATCAGATTCCATTACAACAATCTCAACCTCCCTCATTCTCAGTCCCCTACCCTTCCACCTCTTCCACACCCTCCCCAAGAGTAGACTTCTCCTCACTTTGTTCAACCTCAGCTATTCATTTTCATCTATGATCTAGAGATAAACTAGAAAATCCATACCCCTCATCTCTCTATCTAGGGTTAGGACAAAACCCTAAGCTCACCTCTAAGGGTAAAGGAAGGGGAAGACCCACACTTATCTATTCGGCACAACGTAAGGCTTTTAAGGATCAAGCAAATGGAAAACTAAAACACAATCATTAGGGAACTTAGACGAGTGCAATCCCTAGAAGGGGTTACTAAATGAATATCCTTTCACTAAACTGTAGGGGTATGGAAAGTACCCAGAAAATAAATTTGCATTTAAAATGTTGATTCTGGTTCAAAAACTGGATGTAGTTATTTTTCAAGAAACATGGGGAACAGAAGGAGTTTTCACCACTCTTTATAAACCACCATAAAAAACTTTGATTTCATTGCTCAGAATGCTAGAGGACACTCCGGAGTTCTAGCTATCGGGTGGAATCCACATTCCGTAAAATGCACCAATTCTTGAGGTTCCTCACATGGTATGTAAATCTATTTACACTGGGCTGAAGCAAATTATTTATTCACTATTATGAACATTTATGGACCATGTGACGATAAGCTCTCTTTCTGGGACAGGTTCCACAACTCCTCATTGAGAAAATAAGAAAATGTCATAATAGGAAGGGACTTAAACTTTACTCTAGGAACACATACTAGATTTGGGGCCCAAGGTCTAGGGTAGATCCTATGGAAAAATATTTTTCACACTTTCTACAAACTTCACATCTTGTGGATCTTGATCCCATCAAGGTGAAACCTACTTGGGTTAATAAAAAAAAGGAGGAGAACAAAATTGAAAAAATATTGGATCGTTCTTTAATTATAGGAGTTTTAAATGAAAATTTTATTTTCAGACAATGGGTTGACTCTGGAGGTGAGTATAACCATCTCCCTATTTTCTTGGAAATTCTGAAAAGTCCAAGAAAGACGGCCATATCCCTTCAAATTTTGTGCAACATGGTTAAAGAATGAGGAAGTTCTTCAACTCATTCAATCAATATGGATTTCGTTCTCAATGGAGGAAGGAAATCATGCTACCTCACACTTTGCCCAAAATATTTCTAGAATAAAGGTCATCCTTAAAGACTAGGCCAAGTTAAAAAGGGAAAAAGAAGAGCAATATATAAAACAAGTGGAAATGGATATTCCAAAGATAAAAACTCTTAAGGAGGTGGTTTCTTAACTCAAGAAGACAAAGATAGGCTAAGTACTCTAGAATATAGTAAAAATAAAACACTGAAAGAACAAGAGGAGGTTTGGAGATTAAAAAGTAGAGCCATTTGGATTGAATGTGGAGATGACAACACAAAATGATTTCAGTCTTTTGTGAAAGTAAGAAGGATGCATAACACCATATGGGAGTTTAAAAATAACAATAATGAGACATGATATTCCTTTCAAGACCTTGCTTGATTAAGAAAATCACACTTTGAATCACTCTTCAAAGAAGACAATCAAGCGAACATTGGGGAAGTGATTAAGCTATCGCAATATTTTCTAGGAAAAATCACAGATGATGGTAACATGGAGTTGATGGAAGAAATTTCAGAAGATGAACTAAAGGAAACTTTACACAACTTTCATAAAGATAAAAGTCCAAGTCCAGATGGATGGACTATTGAATTTTTCCTTGCCCTATATGACATAATCGAAATAGATATACTACATCTGGTAGAAGAAACCTGACTCAAAGGCTATATGCATCCCCTAATCCACCTTCATTTCCTGTTATAGTGTGAAATGGCACTTCTCCATCTAAGTATTGACATTGATCATGTCGGTACACAAAAGGACATATGGATTGAAGTTTCCCAAAAGCTATAGGTGAAGATATTGGTTGATACACACTATTCCTTCTAGTCTTTCCCATGTTTTTAAATTACCTTGTCTTGTAATCGTGACTATTGTCATTTCAATTCACAAGTCATTTGCGAGTAGCGCTATATGCAACCCATGATTAGATAATCACAATATGTATTCACGGGTTTCCTTCATAGGCGTCGTGATCCATTCGCGACCTGCCAGTATATGCAACTACGGTTACATTAAGAAAAAAAATAAAGATAAAAACATGATTAGTCACGGAAAATTGGGTTCGAAATCATAACGTCCCTAACCTCCCTAACCATCTAAACCTTTGTAACTCTCCCTAATTACCAAATATAAATGAAAGGGGAGGGGTAGAGGATAGGGGATCATCTTAGAAGAGAAAGGTTAAGCTAGATGAATACCTTTGGATATTGGAGTAAGAGAAATCATTCCTTGGTCAATAGAGGAGGCTTGTCTTAGAGAGAGGTTGTATCATTCCCTATTACTTATAAATAAAGAGTGATTTTCTTCCACAATTGGTGCATCAATGTTCTTATGTGTGATGATTTATGAAATACAATGTCATCTATCTTTATATGCAATTGTAATATTTCAGTCATATTTATATAACAACTAAGATATTCGTGGAAAGAATACAATCTCTCTTTGTAGGTGTTGAAGACCTTGGAGCTCCTGGAGAATTTGGAGAAAGGATCAAATTTAGATTCGACCTTCAATTATAAGGTACATATCCTTATTAACCTATTTCCTCAATAAATGTTTCTATGTTGCTGAATGTCTACAAGTAAAACTTGTGTATGTTGGTGACCCCAAAACCCTATGGAAAAAGCTATAATCAATGAACAATAGAACTGGGGACTCCACTGGGGAGTCTAGCTTGTTTTGGGTATGTTCCAATAGGTTTTCCAATCCAGTCTGCTCTTTCTATTTCTGTAAGTGTATTGCTTATATTTTACTTTTCGTCAACAATTTTTGGTGCTTAGGATCCCTGGGCTATCATTTTTCTTTTTTGGAAAATTTTAGTTGTAATCGCAGGTTGCTAGTATATACAGTCACGGTTGCAAGTTGTAATTGTGGGTTGGATGTACATATAGTCACAATTCATTCGTGTCCTATTTAAGTAGAAGTCAAGGTTTCCTATAGCTTTAGGTCAGACTTCTAGGGTTTTCCCTGTACTTGGGATTTTGACTCCTTGGGTACCTGCAGTCTTTATTCCTTGGAATTGTGTTGTGCTATTAGTAAATGCATTTCACTTTTACGTGTTGATCAAGTGTCCTTTTGGGTGAAGTAGGTTGGAATCTCTGTGTGTGAGTGGTTTAGGTATTTCCTTCTTGGCCTTTTGGTTCAAGTGCTAGTGTCTCTATAGGTTGATGGTGTTTTCCAGTCCTTCTACTGAACTAGTCTACCTTGGATTGCTTTGATAGTGGTATAGGTCTGTCACTTTTACCAAGTTTTTATCTACTTGTATTTTGAGTCGGTAGTTCAATCCATTTAGGGTTTGAGTCATATTTGCATTCCTTGACAAAGATTGTTATTTTAAAGATTTGAATGTTATTACTTGCATTTATACATGTTCAGTTAGCTTAACTTACTTAGTTCCATTCAATTGCATCAAAATTTGAGTTTTTTGAAAAGAAAAACAAATAAGGAAGTTGTAGTTCCATTCAATTGCATCAAAATTTGAGTTTTTTACAGTATTGTTTTTCCATTATTTCCAGAAAACAAAAATATAAAAGTCTTGCGTTTTCCAAGTTATTTAAAAGTTTCATTTTTTTTCATAAAATGAGAAAGGAAAAAACATTGTTAATAGCATTTGTTTTGAAATTTTACTTCATATTTGCTTTCACATGTTGAGTCAAAACATCATTGAGTCTCACTCTTTCCACCTATGAGTATTAAATCCTTAAAAATAATGCTTCATATAAATTTACTAACAACATTTTTCTTTTTATAGGTTCTATCATCAACTAGATTAGGTTAGGTTCTTGGATTAGGAATACTTTTAATTATCCAAGAGCATTTTAAACTCAGACATAGTGCCCAATATTTAGGTAAATCCAAGTTTACAAGGGATAAACCTGAAATCTCCTCTAACACAGGCTTCAATTAGCATGAGGCCATGTGCAAGCTTGGTTGCGTAGATAACCCTCCAATACCTCGTTCAAACATGAACCATGATTTTTGTGCATACGAGGGTTATTTCAATACCACTTCTTGGGACCCGTGAGGTGCCAATATTGTTAGAATTTTGGGCTTAGCTACCCTTCCCATGCACATTAGTCATGCGAGTGACTGTTCCACTAGACTCTCATTATCAATTTGGTAGCCTTTGTTTCCGGACCTTATGTTCTTACATGGGTGGTAGTGGAAGGCTATTTCCATTACACCTAGGGTAGACCTGCAAGGTAACCTCACTTGACAATTTGGGAGGGAGGTTCCACCACTTGCACCCAGAAAATGTATCACTAGATTCCAAGTAACTACTCCCTGATCTTCACTGGTTTGTTCTAGGACCTAATCATCCTATACTTTCCATTGGAAGGTGTATCTATCACCTGCTTGGGTTTTTGAGACTTAGGATATTTTTAGTGTATGCTCTTTGTTTTTCTTGTGTTTTATTTTGACCTTTTAGGTGTGTGATCTAATTTTTTAGTTGTGGAGGACCATCCTCTCTATAGGTCTATAAGTTTGAAAAACCTTCCTCCATATTTAATAGTGGATCCTCCACCACCAGCTCAAAGGTGGAGACTTGACACAGATGGTTCTTTTGAACCAATAGGTGTTAGTGAAGTTACAACTGAACTAGATGCTGCGATGGTCCCTGCTCTAAGAAGGTTTTCCACCCTACTTTCACCATTCGACACCATGATCCAAGCCCACGTCCACGAGAATATACACACCATAGGACACGTGAAGAGAACCGATGCGCGAGATAGCAGGAGGAAGATTGCGCGTTTTCATGTGGTTGTTTGTTTTCCATTAACACCAACTATTTTAGGAGTGGTTGACCACTGAAAGGGTCGACCCGCTCATCCTTGTAAACATTATATATAGTTGCCTCCAAGTGAGATCTCAATTAGTTAGCTAGTTTGTAATATGTCAGACATTAGAAGGAAAGATCTGTAAAAAAACTTTGTTTTGCATATTAATATCAGTTCTATTTTTTGCTACATATACATGTTCTTGTTTCTGTGAGTGATTGATTAGCATGCTACCCTGATTGCTGAGAGCGCCCTTCAACAACCAGTGGTTTCCATTCCTATGTGTTCTTGTTATCTTCTTTCTTGCGGATAAGTAGCTTTTATTATTGTTTTATTTATGCAAATCGGTTTCCTGTTAGTTTACATTGTTCTTTTCTTTATTTCCCGTAGCATATATTCCATTATGAGTAATGTTGTGTTGTTAGTATAGTTTATATTTTCTGCATTAAAGCAACCTGTCGCGCGCATAGTTTATTTCTAGTTTCCTTTCCATTTTTTCTTCCATCTTGTAGTTTAGTTTTATTTTGATAATTACATAGATTTGAATTGCTTTCATATCTCAGATTCAGTTTACAGTAGGTTGAGTTCTATTAATTCTAATTTTGCTATAGATTTACTTTGGTTATGCCTTAATTATTTCATAACGCAATAGACAATAGTTTCTCTATAATCATGAATTAGCATAAGTTATTCCATTGTTATTTAAGTTACTGAATAGGATCAATTACTATCCTTTATGCATCTTATTCTCATGTGCACGAAATCAGCTTATATTTAGATCATCTAGGCCATTTATTTCTTAATTTCCATCGTTTTCCTCATACGAACTGTCATTTAGACCATCTGTCCGGTCTTCTATTCAGTCCTTCATCCAGTATTTAATATTTCCCATTTTGTCTTAAGCCTATTTAAAGTTTTGTTTCTTCGGCTTTCGAATTATGTTTTGTTTGTAATTACGCAATGGTTGTATCTATAATTAGGACCTTAGTCTAGATCATTTAAAATATCTATTTAAGTTCCATCCCTACCTTTCACTTCCTTTTTACCTTAGTATGTGGCGTTGAATTGTGTTTTGTTTTGTCTCTTTTGTTTCTGATTCTTGTTTATTCACTACTGTTGTAACGTTTGCTAATGATATCTCTATCTTAGTCTAATTTATAATTGTGTATAGTGAATCTGGGATTAAACATGTGAATTTACAGAGAAACAAACCAGTACTTTGTAAATTGATCATAGCATAGGACTTGTTTTCTTTACTGTGTGGATATTGAAAAGTTTCATAGAATAGGATTTAGAGAAGGCATCTTTATTAAGTTTTCTACTTGCTTCTTTTATTAAGTTTTTTACTTGTTTATTTATTAAGTTTTCTACTTGTTTCTTAGTCATATTTTCCTCACATGTGTTTCATAGAAGAGTAGTACAACTTTAACTTTCACATAATTACTAAAAGATTTTTATTTCTTAATAGATTAGTTGTTCATAATATATTTTCCTTTAAAGTCATTTGCTTATGGAATAAACCACAATGTTTACTATCACATGTAATTGGACAATACTTAGTCTACATATATTTGTGGAAGTTAAGTTATATCTAATCCCATTAAGTTTCTTTACTTCTTTCGAAAGCCATTTTGATACACCTTCTTCTCCAGTGCCGATAACCATGAATGCATATCCTGAGAACAATCAAGGAGAATGGAACTAGATAAATTGGTTCAATCACTGTATATTTGTCAAACCTCCTGAATGGTTTAATTATTGGGTTTCTTAGATTAATTAAATAATCATAATATTGTACTACATAACATATAACCTTTCGTAAGAGTTGTAATTATGTTCTAAGCCTTTCTAATTCACAGATTGAGAAGGAGAATAGTTAGTACACTGTAAAGAAGTAGTTTACTTTATTAGAATAGTATTATTTATAAATACGTAGTTTATGGTTGATAGAGTAGAGTAGTATAGCTTGATACTGCTCTAATCTAGTACATGTGTCCCAACCTAATTTCCTTAGTAGTTGAGTTTTCTAGATTTTGACTTGGTTTTTCATTTTGAAATATCTTTCGATCTTTTATTTATTAAGATATTTCCATGATGCCCTAGGTACCCCTCTAAATTTGCATATACTTTGTGTCAACTCTAAGTTTACAAACCTCGGTCGATAATTAAATATTTGGTGAATCAATTAAGACATTATAACACCCAACATTTTTGGCACTATTTCTAGGGAGTTGTTATCTAAGGTAGAATAAGTAGAATCCCCTTATGAATTTTAGCAATAGGTTTGTGGCAAGGGAGCAATAAGACGAGAGGTAATAACCTGCACATCTCTTATAACAGGTGCCCCCAAATCCAGTAGTCATAGCCGTATTGTAGGTTTTCTTTTTAGTTTAGCTTTTCATGGATAGACCTAGAGATTCAAAGAGTAGATATGTTAGAACTAGTTCCCAAAACCTTGTTAAAATTCCTACTAACCTTTACAGGGGAAGAAATACCCCAACCACTAACTCAACAGAAAGGTATCGGAGAAACCACATAGGAAGTAGTTCTACCTGGAAATCTAAAGACTTTATAGGAGAATCTATTTAAGGCGAATAAATCCTGGTGGGAAGTCCTAAGGATCCCATCGCTAAATAAATTCAAGAGGGACAACCTTTGGAAACCCTCAACCCTCCACTAGTGAAAAAATCTAATGATGCAACTTTTCGCTAGTAGGGGATCCTAACTTCATCAATTTCATTGATCCTGCTCAGGTACAAGCTCTCTTTGGTAGCTCAACAAATACAGTTATTTCACAGAAAGAAACCTCCACAGTAGTACCTACCATCTCTATAGAATCTAATAAAAACATAGTTGATCGAAGGAAGATCTCCCCTGAGAAAGAATGTTGGGACACCCCATTATCACCTCAAAAGGAGCCTCCTAGGTACACACTCTTTAGGAATCAAACGTACATGGAGACACGGGGAGAGAATGAAGATCATGACGAGGTTAGAAATGATGAACAAGAAGGAGAAAATCGAACTGAGACTACCTTCGAGTTCCCTATTTTAGACACTGCACATGATGTAAACATGAAGAACATCCCTCCTTCCTCCTTACCCACTCTCTATGGAAAAAGTAATGAATAATTTGACACATTTTTTTCCAAGTTTGACATCCTATGTAGAATTTATAACTATCTACAAGATGCTCACAAATTAAAACTTTCCTTGCTACACTGAAATACTCTGCTTTAATATGGTTCATGGGATTAGGAGAATATAGTATTAGGACTTGGGAAGATATGAAAACTACATTCTTGCGGAAATTCCAAGAGTATTGCAAACCCAACGAATCTCGAAATGATATCTTTAAGATACAAAAAATCAAAGACGAGAGCTTTGAAGATTATCTCAAAATATTTATCTATACATTACATAAATCTAAACATAACAACCTTCGAGAAGATGCAGTATGAACACTCTTCCTTAAAGGGATCTCAGAAGACCTCGTAGAAAACCTCAATCTCATGGAATCCGGTGATATATCTCATAAACCTTTTGCATAGATTGGGGAGATGTGTAGAAATTACTCTAGAAGTAGGGGAAAAGTCAGGAGAAAACTTCAGGAGCCTTACAATAGAAATATAAAAGGAAATACTCCGAGTTCAGGATGAGTTACAAGGATGGAATTAGGGAACCTATTGGAAAATTTCAAAACTGATATCTTAGGAGAAATGGGTTCCAAACTAGATGCTTTACAAGACGAGAAAAGGCAAGAGGAAGAACATGCAGCAATGAACATTTTCTGTCCAAGATGCAGGAGTAAGCATCCCCAGTGGGAATTCCCATTAAACAATATCTTTGTATGTAACATTTGTATGGAAGAGCATCCAAAAAACAATTTCCCATCGTTTCCTAGGTTTCAATCCATATACAAGAGTGGGGATGTTGGTGAAACATCTAGGAGGCCTCCTTGGCAACCAAGGGACCCGCCACCATATCAAAATTTGTCACCACAACCCCCACCTTATTACCAACCCTACCAACAACCTCAACAGTGAAACACTATGAATTGATAGCATTGGCCACCGTAGTATCCTCCCCATCCTCCTCATTTTACTCAGCATCAGTATTGGCCACGGGGTGGAAGAGATGGTCCTACCCCCAACTACCACTTGTCTCTGCACCTAATCATCCTTATCCTCAGCACTCATCTAATACCCAACAATTTTTGCCAAGGTTTGTGCCTCCAGTTCCCCTTATTACACAACAACCTCATCATTTCCAGAATACAAACCCTCCATGACCTACATTGTTACCTGCACAACTGATACCTAACCCTAATAATAAGCAAGCTTAAGCTCTTAATAGCATTGAGTTGCAAACTCTTCCATCCTACGTTATTTCAACTGTACCCATACATGAGACACAATTATGATCTAGAAGAGTTGTGGATGGCATAACCAAGTCATCAGTCATCATTTGTGCAGAGAATGACGAATAAGATCCTGATGAAGTCACGAATGATGCTATTTTTCAGGATGTTCCAAAAATTCTAGTGCATACCCATCCTCGGCAAGAACCAAATCAATAACGAAGAATCCCTCCATTTCCAAAACGATTAGCAATAGAAAAACCTGTAATCCATCCCGAGTACGATATTTTGAATGAATTAAAAAATGTCAGTGTCAATATCCCTCTATTACAAGCTATTAAGGATATACCAATTTACAGTAAAATAATAAAGGAACTCTGCATTAAGAAACCGGGAAGGAAACAAAAATACCCCCCCACTATTCATGTTATAGGTGAAATGTCTGAATGCATGACTGACCAATCTAGGATTGCAAAGTATACAAACCTAGGAAGTTCAGTAGTGACTGTTATCATAAATAATACTGCCATAGACAATACACTTATTGATTTAGTATCGAATATTAATATGATGGCCACCATATTATTAGAAGTTTTATAGTTGGGACAATTTCTTCGACTGACCCCCTCAATTCTGGAACTAGCAAACCGTACTACGGTAAAACCTGCTGGGGTTCTGAATGACATTGTTGTATCCGTAGCCTCATGGGAATATCCTTTTGATTTCATGTTAGTAGAATCAAAGGATCCTTCTAAAGGAAATCCTATTATATTGGGAAGAACATGGCTAGATACTGCTAATGCCTTCATAGGATGTAGGGATGGGGAAATAACCATTTCTAATGGGTTGTCTACACAAAAAACTTGTTTTGTACCCCCCAACACAACCTATAATTGAAACCTTGTGGTATTTAGATTTCCCCTTTTCGGATGAAATTATTGAACATCCTTTCTTTCCTATGACTACTTCTGGGCACTTCAGGAGCAGACTACTGAGAATGTATTAAACCAATTTGTCTCTTCAACAACTTGTAAAGATTTTCCTCAGTCTTTTGCTCAATTTGATCAAATTTTTTGAGATGAGTTTCAAGAAAATATGGCCCTCTCAACATTCATGGAAACACCATGTGTCTTTGTAATTGAATATCGCATAGGGTCTTATACCATGCCTTGTGAAGTTAGCCCAGAAACATTTTACACATAAATGCAGGATTAACCGAGAGTCAACAAGAACAATTGCTTAAGGTCCTTAAAAGTCAATCCAGATAATTTTCATGGGAATACACTAACATGAATGGTATACACCCTAACACTTGTATTCACCATATTTACATGGATTCCAATGTATCCCCTATAAGGCAGCCTCAGAGGAGGTTGAACCTTGCTTTGAAGGATATAGTTAAAGAAGACTTACAAAAAATGCTCAATGTTGGTTTCATTTACCCAATTTCAGATAGTAAATGGGTATATCCTCTAGTGGTAGTCCCGAAGAAAGTCATAAGGAAGTGGCGTATTTGTGTTGACTTCACAGAACGAAATAAAGCCAAGCTTAAGGACTAGTTTCCTTTGCTCTTCATTAACCAAGTGCTAGATACCTTGTCCGACAAACAATCTTTTTCTTTTCTCGATGGATATAGTGGATACAATCATATTTTGATAGCACCTGAGGATCAGGATAATACCACTTTTACATGTACTTTGGGGACATATGCCTATAAATCTTTTCCATTCGACGTATGTAATGCACCTGCCACTTTTCAGCGTACAGTTTTAGGAATTTTTGCTGATCTTATACACGACTGTGTAGAGGTGTATATGGATGATTTTACAGCCTATGGTAATACCTTTCAAGAATCCCTCAATAATATTGAAAAAATATTGATCCGATGTCAGGAAACAAATCTAGCCCTAAGTCATGAAAAATGTAAAATACTATTAACATAAGGCATAGTTTTGGGGCATCATGTTTCCTCACAAGGGATCAAGGTAGACCCTGCTAAGATAGAAGTAATTGTTGGTATCCCCTCTCCAAAAAATAAAAAAGAAGTAAGAATATTTCTTGGTCATGTAGGTTACTACCGTTGTTTTATTGAAATTTTCACTAAAATAGGTGCACCATTGTTTAAACTACTTATGAAGGATATAGAGTTCCAATGGATTGAATCATGTCAAATAACTTTTGAGATATTAAAATATAATCTATTAGTGGCACTGATACTTAGGGGTCCTGATTGGTCCCTTCATTTTCATATATCCATTGATGCTTCTAACATGGCCATAGGAGGAGTTCTTGGTCAAAAATAGGGCCAAGAATCTTATGCCATATATTTTATTAGCAAAAATCTGATGCCTGCCGAACTAAATTACACTGTTACTGAAAAGAATTTTCTGGAAGTAGTCTACTCTATGAATACGTTTCTCCATTATATCACAGGATATGATGTTTTTGTGCATATAGACCATTATGCCATCAATTTTTTTATGAATAAACCAATTACCAATGGTAGAGTGACCCGATGGCTTCTTCTATTACAAGAATTTAATATCATTGTTGTTGATCAACCTTGTAGAGAAAATTTGGTAGTGGATTTCCTCTCTCGTATTCAACATGATGATGGTGCTAAAACAATTGATGATACTTTCCCGACGAACATCTATTTGCTGTGTCTGTTCAAACCCCTTGGTTTGCAGACATTGCTAATTATTTGGCAACTAGGAAGTTACCAAACCACTTGTCTCCTTATGAGAAATGTCGAATTGTCATCCAGAGTTCTAGTTACTCTTAAGTTGATAATGAACTCTTCCATACCATCCCAGATGTTATTATTAAACGATGTGTACAGGAGGAGAAGATGGTAGAAATCCTTTGTGCATGCCATGATGGGCCATGTGGAGGACACTTTTCTGACAAGCGGACAACATACAAAGTATTGCATTATGGTTATTACTGGACAAGCATTTTTAAGGGTTCTTCCAGATATGTTAGAGGATGGGATAGTTTCCAAAGAATGGGCAGACCTATGTCATCGAATGAGATTCCTTTATAGCCTCAGGTCATGATTGAGCCTTTTGAGAAGTGGGCTCTTGATTTGGTAGGACCAATCTATCCCATGTCCCATAAGAATAAATACATCCTAGTTTGCACAGATTATGTCACCAAATGGGTAGAATCTAAATTTTTGTTTCGAGCTACATAGAAATATGTGGTAGAATTTATATATGAAGAGATATTCACTCGATTTGGTGTGCCTAGAGAAATCGTCACTGACCAAGGTTCTCAATTCACCTCTAAATTAATGAAAGATATTACTACAAAATATAGTATACAACATTGCAAATACTCATCTTACCATCCACAAGACAATGACCAGGTAGAATCAACCAATAAGGTATTGGAAGCTATCTTAACCAAAACTATTCAGCTACATCATAAAGATTGGGCAGATAGACTCCCAGAGGCTTTGTGGGCCTATAGAATAACTTGGAGAAATACTACTGGACATACACCCTATGAGTTAGTATATGGGAAACAAGTCCTTTTACCTATTGAATTCCAAGTTAATACTTTTCGTATGGCTGTGCAATTAGGTATGGATTAGAAGAGGCACAGAAACAACGAATCTTACTGATTAACAGATTAGATGAGATTAGGAAAGATGCACTCCAAAGGACAATGTTAATAAAAAATCAACGAAAGAAATGGCATCATAAATTTATTAAGAAAAACAGTTTAATACTAGAGATTCGACATTGCTATTTGACTCAAGGTATAAAAATTTCAAAGGAAAATTAACTACCTGTTGGATGGGCCCATACAAGGTAGTTATAGCCTTCGATAATGGGTCAGTAGAGATTAAGAAAATTGATGATTTACAATTAACTTCCTTCGTCATAAATGGACACAGACTTAGACTTTACCATCAACCAATCTCTAGACAAGATTTCTTGAAGAATGTCTTACAACAAAAGGAGATGGATCTAGTTGAAGAGGAAGTCATTCCTCCCCCCCTAATTCTTAAACTACTTTGTGTTGCTTTTATGTACATATGTAAATATATCTTTATTTGTTTAATAAATAAAAGTCATTTCTAATAAGATGACTACATTTATGCAGGGAATTTGGTTGTATAATTAGCTTATGGAATTTTGTCAAATAAAACAGGAAGGCTCTTTCCTTTTATCTAAATGTTGATTAAATTTATACGACTTTTTCTTGATGCATATGTTTTTGTTGTGAATAAAATTTGAAGCATCTAACAAGTGGTTTTGTAGTTTGATTATAAGAGCATGGTTTCTTTAACCAAACCATGAAATGTTGCCTAAAAAGGGAATTGCTCTAATAACTTATAAGTCAACATAATTTTTTTTTAAAATAGAGAGTTATAATGAAATTCCAATATTCACTATATTGTTTGTACCCACTCGCTTTGATGATTCCTTATGATTTTATCGTGATTGATTTAGATATGTATATTTCAGATGTATCATTAAAAGAATTGCTCAAGACCTATTTTAATCATCATATGATTCAAAGTTCTATTTTACACCTAAGGACTACTTGTTCATCCTATGCTCATTATCAAAACTTATCTCTGAAGGATTTTTGAGAGAATTCAAGAATAAGTGGATTTCCTACTTGTGGGAAACATTACTTCTTTCTATGAAGAAGATAGACTGGGTAGTCCAAGAGTAGCTTTAAGTTATTATCTTTTGACATGATTTATAATTTATGCCATTATAAACTTTTCTTTACTTATATGATTTGCATTTATATATCTGAATTATGTGTTTAACAGGCTTAGCTCGCTCTAAGTACCAATCGGCTTCCACATGTTAAAAAAAACTGTTATATGAAGAAAACCTGCTAGAGTACTAAACAGGAATGCTGGAAGCGGGTCCATGCTAAGTAATATCTTTAAACAAGGAATCCTAGTAAGTTCAAGTAAACCCGTCGAGGTACTAAACATGCTCGCTGGCAGTGGGGCTATGCTTGCATGGTACCAAGATAAACCTTTTGGGGTATTGAATAGGCCTGCTGGCAGTGGGGAAATATTGGGTAAAAGAGGTTTGGTTAATGCATTACTATCCACATGGTTCATAAAATAAAATAAAAGACTAAATAAACAAAGCAGAAAAAGAACAATACATGTTTAGGCCAATTTTGCATCATGTCATTTGAGAATGGTTGTAAGTTGGACTTGGGACTCTATCATCTACTTCAATAATATCTAGGATATAATTATTCTAGAAATCGGACCCATATCTATAGAAATATCACGAACTCGAGAGTGAACTTAAAATATTCTTTAGACGACGGGATATCCTTAGAATGAGGCATGGATGACTAGTTACTCCTACGGTGTTTTTCACACCAATTATACTTTTGTTATTTGTATAATATTCTTAAGCACTATTATTTTTGATGAAATATATATCTGAATCATCCCCATCTATTAGTTAGTATTTCTTTTTCTTACTAATAATAGTGGCATATTTAGAACTATTTGTTACATTATTTGGAACTCAGTAAAATTTTCTTTGATGGCTTGAAGACATGCCATATATTTGGTTTGGGGGAAGCTTAGAAAGTTTCTGAATGACTATTTTTACTTCCTAAATGTTTATAGAAAGTTTTGTTTATTTCTAACAAAAGTATAGATGTTTTTAGATGTTTTTCAAGATAATGCAATTAACGAAATACTATTTTAATCCATGAGGAACAATGCAATAAAGGTTTACTAAATATGATTTATATTATGTTCTCACATCCTAGAAATTTTACTGCATAATTAGTAGCAGTCAGACCCAGTAAGGTGTATTTTTGAACAAAAGGTCCATTTGAAGGCTCAAATGAAGATTTGAATGAAGTTCCGAATGGAAGGTCAAATGACGCTCGAATGAAAATTATACCATTATAATGGAATGCTGTCAAAATGTTAAATCCTTTTGGTTTTATGAGCAAAGAGTTTAATTTGCTGCATCATATTCATAATTATTGAGCTTTATTCACATTCTTACATGTGTATTATGATTTTATTAGGAATAATTTCGACCTGTAATTTTGATTACGATTTTGACATAATGTGATCTCGTGTAAACTCTATACAAGTGTGAGATAATTGTATGATATTTTCAATTATCATTACACTATCATATATTTATCCTCCTACACAATTATATTCAAGAACCATCAAGTGACCTATCATCTCATTAATTTGGGTTATTATGATTTCGAATGCATCTTTATGGAATTTTATTGAGTGATGTATTCAACCTGTCCAAAGTTTACCTTTGGACATGGTTGAATTTATCAAAACCTTACGAATTCATTAATGCATGGGTCCTTTTTAACGGCACATGATTCAAGATTTGCCATGATGGCATGATTGTTTAAACATGCCAAGTCTCTTCTCATGATCGTTCAATTGCTCGAATGGATCACGTTCTAAATGGATGCCCTTGTGTATTCATTCCATTCTGTCGCCCTCACTCATCTTCGTCCCCGCAGAGCCCCTTAGCCGCCATTTTCTTGTATCTTCTGCAAGCCTTGCAAATTTTCCTTTGTGTGAACCATGCCTAACCTCCTTCAGCCTGAGAGCTACCAAGATGTGTTCTAGATTCTAGAATTTTGAGAATGCAGGGAGGTTTTCTTACGCACGGGATGGAACCCATTCATACATCTTCTGCAGGGGCTTGACAAATAAATTTCGTTCATTTTTGCGAAAGTATTTGATGGAAAAATGGATCGGGTTGGTCATCTCCTTTTTCCAGTCACTTAAGAAACCATTGCAGTCGCAACGAAACTTCCCAGATAAGGCATTCGATGGCATAAACATTTGTTTCTTCCACAGTCAACCTATGATTTCGCTCTTAAGCTCGGTTACCAACACGTTGTAGGTGATAAAGTATTTCATAAAGAGTGGATTAAGACAGAATATATCAACCCTCTAATCATTATTATCTGCCTCATCACTTGCGAAGGTAAGTTTAATGTTTTCAAAGCTTGTCATATTCGCTTACTATCCCATTTTGTTAATCAGCAGTTCCTCAATTTCCCATCATTATTTTCTCAAGAGTTTGGAGAAATTGTCGAGTCATGTTAGAAAGAACACAGTTATCCCTAGGGGTAGTTTATATCGCCATAGTTTGATTAAACTCCTAATTTTGCATCAGCTCAAAGAAAGGAATAAAACTTGGGATAATTTTGTGTTTGAAGTCCTGAACCCTCACCTAAATATTCAAAAATTCCCTAGGCATGCTCGCAACTGTGAATCCAGTCAAACCCCTTCCTCAACGAATAAAAGCCCCAAAATTGTTGACATTGACAAAGATATACCAGAGGAAAGTTCTCCTACCCATTCACCTACCCCTGTCAAACTCGTGTCTGCTGAATTTGTACCTTTTCCCTGAGCTCACACAAGGAACCAGAAGGCGAATTCTGTCCAGTACAGTGTTCATCCCATTGTACATACCATGATTCATCCCATTATTTAGACTAGTCATCGAGACAGTGAGCCCAAAGCAGATAACCTAGTCATTGATTCACCTTTGTTCGCATTGGCTAGTGTTTTAGCCGAACTGCTCAAAGATGTCGCTCGTGAGACTTTCCCTACACCTACTTAGGGCATGAGCCCTAAAATAAAAATCCCCTTTGTTGATCTGGAAACACCATTCAAGGATTTGATTCTGCCTCTAGAATTCAAGAAACACACATAACCATCAACTCCTCATCAACTTACTAGAGATCAATTAACTCAAGGATAGGCACGATCGGCAAGTCGCAATGAGGAGTACACCAAGATAATTGATAGTCTTCGTGAGGAGAACAAGGAGTTGCGCATACAATTTAAGGCCATCGAGGACCTTAACAAGGCCATCACTTCTTCACATGACTCTCGTCAAGATAGGCGCACTGTTTTAAAAGCACAGGATAGAAAGTTGAAATTTAAATCCCTTTTTTCATCAGCTAAGTCGAAGGAAGTTGTTGATGTAGCTTTGCCTTCTTCCTAAATTCCATTTATTTGCTCAGTGGGACCCAGCATCTCTCTGGTTTGGGGGAGTGTTGATATCGATTTTGTCACTATTTTCGACTGGTAATTTACTCATTTGACATCTATTTTGTGACCTTTTTGACATATTTCTTGTCATATAGCCTATCATTCATCCCTAGGTATGAATGCATTTGGACTTTATGCAAGTCTTTGGTTATTTCTATTATTTCATGATTTTATTAAGCAATTCAGTTATAATCGGAAATATGTCTGATATATGAATCTATTTTGCAGATTATAGTCTTTACAAAATCTAACATTGGGCATGTATTCACACTAGATATGTGCAGAGTGTGTCCAGCTTTCCATTCAGCATCCCGATCAGCCCGCATGCTATTAGTCGGCATATGCCCAAGTGGTTGAAGTGAAAACAGTCTTTGGTTGTTATGTTTTCCACGCGTTGATGCTACGATGGTCCTCGCTCTGAGAAGGTTTGCCATCCTGCTTTCACCATTGGACACCATGAACCAAGGCCATGTCCACGAGAATCTACATGCCGTAGGACGTGCGAGGAGAACCGACGCGTGAGATAGTAGGAGGAAGACTGCGCGTTGTCGTGTGGTTGTTTGTTTTCCATTAAGACCTACTATTTTAGGAGCATTCGACCCACTCATCCTTGTAAACATTATATGTAGTTTCCTCCAAGCGAGAGCTCAGCTAGTTCGCTAGTTTGTAATCCGTCAGACATTAGAAGGAAATATCTATAAAAAAACTATGTTCTGCATATCAATATAAGTTCTATTTTTGCTGCATATACATGTTCTTGTTCTTGTGAGTGATTGATTAGCACACCACCCTGATTGCTGAGAGAGCCCCTCAACAACTAGTGGTTTCCATTCCTGTGTGTTCTTGTTATCTTCTTTCTTGCAGATAAGTAGCTTCTATTATTGTTTTATTTATGAAAATTGGTTTCTTGTTAGTTTACATTGTTCATTTATTTATTTCCTGTAGCATATATTCCATTATGAGTAATTTTGTGTTGTTAGTATAGTTTCTATTTTTTGCATTAAAACAACCAGTTGCACACATAGTTTATTTCTAGTTTCCTTTCCAGTTTTTCTTCCAGCTTGTAGTTTAGTTTTATATTGATAATTACATAGAGTTGAATTGCTTTCATATCTCAGATTCCGTTTACAGTAGGCTTAGTTCTGTTAATTCTAATTTTGTTGTAGATTTACTTTGGTTATGCCTTAATTATTTTATAATGCAATAGACAATATTTTCTCTATAATCATGAATTAGCATAAGTTATTCCATTTTTATTTATGTTATTGAATAGCATCAATTACTATCCTTTATGCATCTTATTCTCATGTGCATGAAATCAGCTAATATTTAGATCATCTAGACCATTTATTTCTTAATTTCCATCATTTTCCTCATACGGACTGTCATTCAGATCGTTCGTTCAGTCTTCCATTCAGTCCTTCGTCTAGTCGTTAATATTTCCCATTCTGTCTTAAGCCTGTTTAAAGTTTCGTTTCTTTTTATTTTGAATTATGTTCAGCTTGTAATTAGGCAATGGTTGTATCTGTAATTAGGACCTTAGTCTAGATCATTTAAAATATCTATTTAAGTTCCATCCCTACCTTTCACTTCCTTTTTACCTTAGTATGTGTTGAATTGTGTTTTGTTTTGTCTCTTTTGTTTCTGATTCTTGTTTATTCACTACTGTCATAACATTTGGTAATCATATCGCTAACTTAGTCTAATTTATCTTTGTGTATAGTGAATCTAGGATTAAACATGTGAATTTCTAAAGAAACAAACTAGTACTTTGTAAATTGATCATTGAATAGGACCTGTTTTCTTTACTGTGTGGATATTGAAAAGTTTCATAGAATAGGATTTAGAGAAGAAATCTTTATTAAGTTTTCTACTTGCTTCTTTTAATAAGTTTTATACTTGCTTCTTTTTTCTACTTTTTTCTTTATTAAGTTTTCTACTTGTTTCTGAGTCATATTTTCCTCACACATGTTTCACATAAGGGTAGTATAACTTTAACTTTCAAGTAATTACTAAAAGAGTTTTGTTTCTTAATAGATTAGTTGATCATGATATCTTTTCCTTTAACGTCATTTGCTTATGGAATAAACCACAATGTTTAATATCACCTATAATTGGACATTACCTAGTCTGCATATATTTGTGGAAGTTAAATTAGATCTAATCCCATTAAGTTTCTTTACTTCTTTCGAAATCCATTTTGATACACCTCCTTCTCCAGTGCAGATAACCATGAATGCATATCCTCAAAACAATCAAGGAGAATGAAACTAGATAAATTTGTTCAATCACTGTATATTTTTCAAACCACCTGTATATTTTAGTTATTGGGTTTCTTAGACTAATTAAATAATCATAATATTGTATTACATAACATAACCTTTTGTAAGAGTTTTAATTATGTTCTAAACATTTCTAATTCATAGATTGAGAAGCAGAATAGTTAGTACAATGTAAATAAGTAGTTTACTTTCTTATAATAGTGTTATTTATAAAATATGTAGTTTATGGTTGATAGAGTATAGTAGTATATCTTTATACTTCTCTAATCTAGTACATGTGTCCCAGCCTAATTACCTTAGTAGTTGAATTTTCTAGAGTTTGACTTGGTTTTTCATTTTGAAATATCTTTCGATGTTTTCTTTATCAAGATATTTCCACGACACTCTAGATACCCCTCTACCTTCGCATATACTTTGTGTCAACTCTAATTTTACAAACCTTGGTCGATAATTAAATATTTGGCGAATTAATTAAGACATTATAACACCCAACATTGAAAATGCTAACAAGTGAGCTACTAGAATTATTGAAACCTAAATATATGCCTAAGAAATATGCAATACCATTGTGAACATTGTACATAAAACTATGAAAATGTTAGGACTAAAGTCTGCACACGTTTAGTAAATTTAGATAACAATTGGACAACTAAGGAAACCAGATAATTATCAAGAGGGACTGTGAATGAGCATGTAATGATTTTGAATTCTCAAATTCCTGATAGAAGGCTGAATTCAATAGATTTATATTAATAGGAAAACGTAGGCTTGGATTAATAGTAAAATGGAAAGATTTAATTTAATTAGTGGCTTTAGTATTCTATTTTTTTAGATATATTTGCAGTTAGTAGTTAGTTGGGATGAATATGCCAACAGCTGAGATATGAGACTCATGAAAACCTCAATATATGCACAACAAATATGCATTATTGTTGTGAACATTTTGTAGAAATCTATAGAAATCTTAAGACTAAAGTCTGGTAAACACACAATAAATCTAGAAAATAATTTAAAAACTAAGAAAACCAGAGAATTCTTTAAAGAGGGAATATGATATATTTGCACACTATGAATGACTGCAATGTTTTTGAATTCCCAAATGTCTCAAAAAGGTCAAATTCTGAAATATGAGAGCATATACTATTTTTATCCATTTTTCTGCAGAGCTAGTTTTCACAATGCCAACTGTTGTTTTTCTATAGGATTCATAATTCTTACAACTGTGAAAAATGGAAACTAGATATTTGTTTGTCAAAAAATCAATAATCTGAGACTCTTATTAGGCTGAGTACCAAATTTTGTGACCTACACAAAACCACAAAAGTGAAGTGGAAAATGAAAAAATCATTCCCATTGTGGAGTCATTGTCAGGAAACAATGAACTTTAGAAGGATTAAACTTGAATATTAAGATTGAAGCATTCTCAAGGAAAAATAAGAAATCAAAGAGATAAACACATGAACAGTCCAAATACAAGGTACATTTCCATTATTGTAAATTGAAGGCATGGGCAGCGGATTGGATATACAAAGTGGCATCAATATCTTTAAGTTCTATTTTGTTAAGACAAATATCTTTTAGTTGATATCTCCATGTTTGGAAAAATTGATTTTCTAGGTGTTTTAAATGATATACCTCAATTACAAATCTTTTGAAGAATAATAGTTATTTGTATGGTTTCAACATTAACTCGAAACATGATTCTTGAGGTTGCTCTCTTTGCATGCATCTAGGATTTTTCCATGGAAGCCTCCTTATGTATGTAGTTTCTTGTGTCGGAAGCTTGATCTTACACATGATTGAAGCTAAGCATTATTGGGTATTTATGCTTGTGTGGACTAGTGTTTAGGCATATGTTGTCCCTTCTCACTTCTTTGGTGTTGTAGGTAGTCCCTTAGTTGTGTGTCCCTCAATCTACTTTGCATCATTGGAGTCTCCTTGGTCATAATTGTTTGACTAAATCAAGGTATTTACTATTTCTACAAAATTTGAACCTCTCAAGAAACTATTCACACACTGATGTTGAAAGCTTTCAAAAGAAGAAACACAACCCCGTCTTTCTTCTGCTGAAAGCTTTTCTTCACCATGCTCTTCGGCTTTCGCAGCTTTTAACTGTTCTCTTTCATCTCTTTCAAATTATTCTTGACATTATTTCAAAATAATTCGCTTGAAAACAACCTTCTCATTATCTTCATAAGATTCTGGCAATCCAGAAGCAAGACACACACAAAATTTTGCATACATTTCACAAAACATTGTCTCCATCAAGGTTTTTGTTAAATATTTGTTTTCTTTCATCCTTATGATCCCATATTCTTGATGGATGTATGAATAAGATTTTTATGGATGTATGAAGAAAATGTTGTCGAGACCAAATAAAGAGATATACATGTGAGTTTGTCTCCAGATTTCAAATTTCTCACTAGTATTTTTATATTTAAGATTTCTATTATTTAATATAAACAGGAAAGTTTTAGATTCCACATGTCTGAAAAGTTCCCCATCCCCACTGCTTCATACCTCCTACAGCGATACCATCGACAATTACATAGAAAACTTACCCCTTCCCTGTAGGGGAAAATAGGGTTTTCATGTCCATATTTCCACAATTTCCAAAACTAACGAGACATCCTACTAAAAAATTATAATCAAAACACATATCAATAACGATGAGAGCACCTATGACCCGAAACACAGACCATAGTAGCAATTCATAACCTCAATGTGTAGAATACAGGACCTGATTACCAGTTGGCATGCCAAATCCTCCATCTGTTGGAACCACCCCCATATTTACAACTGTAATCGGCCTTGGAAGGAATGGGATCCCCAATTCCATGGCAATAACATTGATCTTCAGGTGCATGAGCCTGGATTCAGCGTACATCTCCTTCCAAAATTGGACAGGAACTTCATTTCCCCTATTCTTCTTGTTCCTTTCCAGCAATACCCATCCAAGAAGCCCTTTCATTATCTAGTACAAAGAAACCATTATTTCAAAAAAATATTTTTGAGCATGGGGATTCATGGATCTTAAATCCAATTTTCTAAGGCTAAAAATTCTTTGTTGGGCTCAGTCTCCTCCAGCTTGTCCTAGAGGTCCTTCTCCACAGCTTCAATTTCCTCATGGACATCCCTTTAGAATGGACGCCTTGTAGAGCCAAGAATGTTATTTTGTTATTTCAACAATGGGATTTCATTCTATTGATTAATTAATGTTGAACTTGAAATGAATCCCTACCTACAAATATCAATGGAAATGCTACTTTTGTTATTAATATTATTCTTCTGTGTTGATATGTGATCAACTGGACTTTGTTTTAGAACCAAGTAACACAACTATTCTTGATGGTTCTCAACCTTCAATATCTTGCGAGAATTTATGGTATTTCCCATTTGTTTTTGCTACAGTATAGTTGACATGCTTGTATTTGTGCCATTTGTCTAAACAACTTGTTTATTAATTTGAGTCAATGGATTGACTTATATGATCCATCATGTGTGTAGACCCTCAACTATATTGCAAAAACCATTCTAGAAGTATCTAGTTAATTCATTGTTCTATTTCACTAATATCTTACCTATGCATTATCAAGCTTGACCTGGTCAGTAGGTATATGGGTACAATGAGCACTTCCAAGGTTTCAAAATAAATATGGCTGAAAATAAACATAAAGCATTAGCGCTAGTTCACACAATTATTCTATTTTGGAGCAAATTATTCTTTGAGAAAATTAACATGCTGTCATGATAGTTGGCCATGTTTTTCTTTAGAACCTATAGTGTTATCAAATCCTAACTTCAAAAAGTTGTATCCTTTGTAAGAACATCTCCATTTGATTCCTATTCTTACATAATTTTCTTAAGAGCAGACTTGTGTTTATTTTTTTTTAATGTGTTATGCTTTCCATATTTGCTAAGATGAATTGGATATCAAACCGTTGAAAATTTTGCAAAGAAATCTATAGAATTTTATGTGAGGAATGTAGTCGAGAGTGAGGTCTACATTCTACTTGAGGGTTTCAGGATTGGCATTGTTAAGTATTCAAAGATGCATATTACAGTCAGGATGTTCATCTTGGACTTGGTTATATCATCAAGAGTTCCCCGTTTGTTAATATTTAGGCATTTTTCTCTATATTTGATGTTTCATGGTAGTGTTACAAATACATGGGTATACACATCCTCATGTTAATTTTAAGAAGAAATCTCTCAAAAACTTGGCAGTTCCCAATCCTTTCATGTTTTGTTGCATCTTGATCTAAGACATTAGCCTTTAGGTCCACTTATATGTCCTCTTTCTATAATATCAGGATAATGGATGGTAAAGATGTTGGCTTCTTTTCAATTATGTCATAAAATTAGGGGACTCATCTCATAAATCTCTATGATGGGAAACTTGTTTAAACTTTAAAAATATCCAAATCATGAAGGGGTGTTCTCCCATATACTAGGAATTGAGTAGAATACCAATTTTAAGTAGAAAAGATTACATTGTTTGTTTTTTTTATGATGCAACTAAAAATCCTTCTTTGTTCTTTGGGGCAGAGTGTTTACATTTGAGCCATTTCTACACCCCTTTTTCATGTTGTAAATGCATATCCATGTGTTCTTTGTCCTTTTAAACTAAAGGTTGATAGTTGATATTGATGGACATCCAACTACTTTGAAGAAAAATGATCTTGATGTGATAGATATCTGTATTTTTGTTTCATTGGATTTTGTTTTCCATCCACAGTAATTTCCTTTAGTGGCATTTTGTATAATATTTGGTGGCATGGAACATGTATACACATTGTATCACAACAAAAGAGATCGGTACTATAATGTGTTCTCTAGGTCAAAATCATATAGAAGGAGAGTTCCAAGATATGATAAATGAAGTTGATACCGATGGCAATGGTACCATTGATTTTCCTGAGTTTCTTAATCTTATGGAAAGAAAGATGAAGGATACTAATTCTGAAGAAGAGCTGAAGGAAGCATTCTGTGTTTTTGACAAGGATCAAAATGATTTTATCTCTACTACTGAGCTACATCATGTCATGAAAAAGGAATTTGGAGAGACCTTGTATCAACTCTTCGGAGACCTTAGAGAGATCTGAATTTAGAGAGACCTTGAGACCTGAATTCAACATCATTTTTTTTAAATTAACAAATCCGTCACTAAAGCAATGCCATTTTGTTTAACTTTCCGACGGGCTTGCTATACCAGCGACGAAAATTTTCGTCGCTAGTATAGCAAGCCCATCGGAAAGTTAAACAAAAGGGCATCGCTATAGTGACGACACCTTGTTGCTATAGCAACAATCAATGTGTTGGTATAAACATAGTTTTAACATTTTCCTCCATCGCTATAGCGATGAACAAGTGTTTCTATAGCGACGGGGAAGTGTCACTATAGCGACACATTTTGATTTTTTAAACAACGCACATTTCATGTCTTTTGTGTCGCTATAGTGTTGAACTGTGGCAAGTGTTACTAGAGCGACGAGAGTTTTTCCACGAAAAAAAGGGGTCATGTTCATCGCTATATCAATGTACAAGTGTTGCAATAGCAACATAATTCCATGGGAAAAATTTCCATGTGTACTAGTGGTAGTATGGACTCAGTGCACATGCTGGACAAATTTAATCTTTCTGAGGTTCAGCTACGCCTTCCATACCATGTGGCCTTTTCAATCGATTTTGTCCATGGAGAAAAAACCATTGGATGAACGATGGTTGATGAAGGTGCTTCCACATGTATTATGTCGATGTCTTGTTGGAAATATTTGGGATCCCTGGATGTGGTTCCATCAAACACTTTGCTAATTGCTTTCGATGGAAGTTTTTTCCATCCTCATGGTATCTTGTTATCTTTTGAAATAAAGTTGGAAGGGAAAGCAGTCTCCATTGAAGTCAAAGTGATTGATGCTCTTTTGGACTATAATTTTCTTTCGGGGAGAAGTTGGACGTATGCCATGTGTATTATTCCTTTGTCTGTCTTACGAGTCTTAGTGTTTCCACACAAAGGGAATTTGGCTACAGTTAACCAGCTGGGATTTACTCAGAAGGTCTGTTTGGAAACCAATAATTCCATGAGACCATTGATTGATCAGTCGATATCGACCAATGAAAGCTTGGGAGTTGGAATGTATACATCACTGATGGGCACGTTCAATATACCAGCTCCTATAAATTACTTAGGTTCAACAAGCGTTGGGAGGAATATCTCTTCGGTTGTGGATAGAAATGACCCATGGATCCTAACTTCGCAACAAGAACCTCAAGTGCCCCTATCAACAACAGAAGTAGCGTATCAAGCTATATTTAATGATGTTGTTGATTCCATCATGAATCCTCTAGTATTAGAAGAGTCAGATGAAGCCTACCTACCTTCTTGGGAGGAGAACTCCACATATTCCTGCGATTGTTTAGATATGGTTTTTCCTTCTGATGAAGCCATGATTGGACTAGAAAATATTTGTGAAGACCTTCACCACAAGTACTTCTTCCTTCTATAACTAAGAAAGATAGAGAATTCAGAGTTCCATGTGATACTTTCAGAAGGTGTTGATATTCCCGTTAATCATTTTCCAAAGGAGGGGGTATTTTATGAGGGGAATATGGAAACCATCTCCACCATGATTTCGATTAACATCTCTATGAAACCTAATTTTCTGGAAAACGTACACATTGGTGCAAACTTTTCCCCGGAAGAGGTGTCATTTACACTTCCTTGTTCAAGGATTTCCATGACGTCTTTTCCTGGTCATATGAGGAGATGTGAGGCATTGATCCATCGATTGTTTAAGATGAGATTCATACCTACCCCAATGTAAAACTTTCTCAACATAAGCTCAGACCTGTAAATTCGCAAAAAACGACAGCCGTCAAGGATGAGGTGGAAAAACTGCTGAAAGCCGGGTTTATTTACCGGATATCCCTAATGGAATGGGTATACAATCCCATTCTGGTAGACAAAAAACAAGGGACCATATGCGTCTACACTGAATTTTATGACTTAAACAAGGCATGTCCAAAGGATAATTACCCCACACCATTCATTGACCATATCATTGATTCATGTGCGGGTAGTGAGGTATTTTCGTTCATGGACGGTTTTTCAGGCTACAATCATATTCAAATCAAACCAGAAGACCAACACAAAATAGAATTTATTTGTCCTTTGGATACTTTCATGTATAAGAAGATTCCCTTTGGACTGAAAAACACTGGAGCCACCTTTCAACGGTCAATGAATTTTTCCTTCCACGACATAAAGCATATTGTCAAGCCTTACTGAGACGATCTCCTTCCCCATTCTCGCAAGGGGAAGGACCATCCAGATCATCTTTGTTTGATTTTTTAATGATGCAAGACATTATAAAATACTCTTAAATCCTCATAAGTGTGTTTTCTACATCGAGTCGGGTAGGTTAATCGGATTCATAGTTTCAAATAAAGGTATATAGGTGGATCCATTAAAAGTTGAGGCCATTTTAAATATGCCTCCTCCTCGTTCTATCAAGAAACTACAGAGTCTGTAGGGAAAATCCAATTTCCTTTGATATTTTATAGTAAAATCTGCCAATATCACAAAGGGTTTCGTGCACTTGCTTAAGCAATACACCCCATTCATGTGGGATGGATTCCCGCAACATACTTTCTAGGTATTGAAAAAGGATTTATTATCAGCTCCTCTCGTACATCCATCACACTACACTAAATATTTTACATTGTATCTTTCTGCATCTGAGTTGACGATAGGAGTGGTATTGGTTTAAGAGGATGACGAGCTCCAAGAGCATGTTGTCTACTATCTTAGTCGCACTTTAGTGGGTCCTAAACTAAGATACTCACACATCGATAAATAGCTTTGGTAATGGTGTATGTAATCCAAAGGTTAATACACTATATTTTACTAAGGAGAACCACAATGGTTGCATATGTAAATCCTTTCTAGTATGTTTTATCTCGATGAATAATTGGAGGAAAATTTAATAAATGGATTGTCATTCTACAAGAGTTTGACTTGGAATTCCAATCTACTAAGTCGAATAAGTCCTTAGTGGTCGCGAAATTGATCTCAGAATTCCCGACTAAAAAGACTGTAGTGATAGAAGAAGACTCATTTCCAGATAAGTATATCTTCTTAATTTCAACCTTTGATCCATAGTACATATATATCGTAGTATATCTCAAGTGTCATGCGTCCTTGTCTCAGTAATATCAGCGTGCGATTTAATGCAAAAAACTACCTTATCATCGACGATACCTTCTATCGAAGAGGGGCGGATTCTATCTTGCATCGATGCCTCAACCACGAGGAGGAAGAGAATGTCCTAAGTGATTCTCACAATAGAGTGTGTGGGGGTCATTTATCTGGGTTAGCAATGACCCACAAGATTCTCCATGTCAGTTATTTTTGGCCCACTATCTTTAAAGATTGTTTGAATTAGTAAATAATTTTCATCCTTTTCACCTCTATGCCAGGAAAATGTGGTCACATCCTACTCCTTTATTTCCCATCATCGTGATAGGGCCCTTTTCTAAGTTTGGGGTTGGTTTCATTACGTACAACCCAGTGTCTTCTAGGGACACAAGTATATCATTGACGATATAGACTACTTTATGATCCTCCTGCATCGCCATAGGGATCCTCTCCATCCTGAGAGTGGGGACATCATGGGTAATCCTAGAAAGCTTCCCCTCTACTACATGAAGCATAGATTCATCACGTCTGATCTCCGTCGGCCGAACGAAGATCCTGGGGTGTCCATTAGGTCGGACTGGTCCTATATCTACATATCAACAAAAGGTATATCAAACTCAAATACATATGTATATATAAATTATGAACAAAATTTCATAAAAATTAAATAATAAAAAAGTAAATAATCATAACCATATCTCCCCATGCTCCTCTAGGAGGGAGGATGAGCTCAGGATTGCATCTGAAATACAAACACGCATAAGGGAATTTCTTGAATGTAGGTACCTATCTACTCCACCAAGAGTAGAATTCATCGTCATATTTGCTCTGGTTTCCACCTCCACCACCCTATCGGAGAAATATGTCACCCCATCATGTGAGTCTGGGCTCATGGGGTGGGCATGGTGGTAGTGTAACTGCAGGACCAAGGGCATCAAACCTCTCGAAGAAGAAAGATACTAGTATGCTTGCATATCCAAAATTATTCTTCCTACTTCTCCTATAGTTATATAGTTGTTTCTTCATAATCGATACTAGTCTCGAACACCAATCATACAGTACTCCTCGCAAGAATTCTACCTCTATGCGTATGTGTATCCTCGCAGCTAAATATAAAGCGGATGATCCTGCTACTCTGACGATGGTGCTCATGATAACTTTCAAAGGAAAGCTAGTGATCTGTCCAATCGAGATTTTAGTCCCCAATTTTTTAGTCCCTCAGAGGAAATATGTATTAATGTAATCTTGAACACTTAAAGGGTGACTGCCCTGGTTGGTACCCTCCATGTTCATAGGTGCTCCCCTATGTGACAATACCGTGATAAAATATATGTCTTCCGCCCAATTTCCAAGGTTTCCCCTTACAGGTCAAACTAGCTAAGATCATGATCCCATAAGCTCACTAATATCTCACACAAACGAACTTGTGCATGCATGTTTGACATGCAGTAAAACTTAAGTAAGACACATCTTCACAAAGATTGCAAAGTCACGGGATTGACCATTTCCTCATGATCCATATCCTCGTGCTCTCTTTCTCGCCATTCCAAAACCATGGTAACCTTCCCAAAACACATTTTTACCATTAGATTTTCATAAAAATCACTCTCATGTAGTAACCACGACTATCTAGCGTGTACATCGTGATCCATTGGTGGGTTGTCCTACTGTCAACCCGCGGTTCAAACGTGAAATCGTGGGTCCAAAGAAGGATACCCGCAGTTACAACATGGTGCCTTTATGGATGGATCAAAACCCAAATTTGACCATGTAATTTAAAATTTAAAATATTGAAAGAAAAGAGTAGGGAGAGAAGAAGTACATGCACTTTGTGGACTCAAATATCGTCCATCTGATTTTCCACAACGATCGATCAAAGGAAGGAGGTAAAATGGCTCAATTTGGTAAAAAACTCAAAATGGTATGTTTTAATTTGATTTTAAACTATTTATAGTAAAAATTTGTAATTTTTACCCACTTTGTATAGTTAAGGTCATTTTTATATTATCTAAACTAATGCCATCTATTTTTTCCTGAGTATTGCAGGTCCTGGATGATCTAAAACATGATTTCATTTTTATATAGGGTACAATCTGGTCCTCCTTACATATTTTACAGCTATACCTTATTCCCTGATAAACCCTAGGATCTCTTTTCATCCATATACTATGATGTATAACCACTCTTTACCTTGCAACACCATTTTTCTTCCGTGGAAAGGGCCTCCTTTATATGCGTAACCCTAATTAGAATATTTTATTGTTATTCTGGTACCCATGCCGAAGTTGTGTTAGGATGTGGGAGCCTTTGTAGTCATTTTTCATGACAAAATGAACCTCATTTTGTATCTTTTTACCAAGATACCCTTTATTATAAGGCTCCCCTCCATTATGGAGTTATCTTTAAGCCCTAGCCTGACTCCTTAAAATTGACTAGATAGATGAGTTACTTGTTTTTTCATATTCGTTAAAGTAATTGAATGATCATCCACATCGGTGATAGTTTAACCTTTTTTTGTACCATGTGGATGACTTACGAAAAAAGGAATACTCTATTTTCTTCAGAATCTAAAAGAGTATATTTAAGCATAGGTTTATCTCTTTTCCAGACTCGGAGGACTAAACTTACGAAAAAGGAGCATGTTCAAGCTTAGTTTTCTCTTTTTGGTGCTCTGAAACTAAACATGAAAAATATTTCGAGCATTATTTATGTCTGTTGCCATGCTTGCTAAACCCTAGAACAAAGCATCAATTTTACTATTGTCAGCCCCATTCTCATAAATAAATGGAACTTTTCGAGTGATCTTTCCTTCCTTCACACTCTTTAAACTAAGGCTATGTGCTTTATTTTGAAAGAGCGTCGGTTGGGTGATATTTTACCCCTTTTTCGGACCTTGTCGACTAAGTACAAAAAATGTATACCTTAGTTCTTCAGAATCTTAGAGAGTTCTCCTTTGGATTATTTCACACTTTTCCGAACTCACTAGCAGACTATATTTATGAAAAATCACTCCCTAAAGTCTTCTTTGGAGTTTTCATACTCTCAAAACTATGAAAGCACTGACGAGCATTTACTAATTCATGGTCATAAAATCCACAGATTAGTGACATATCAAGAATTATTTCTCTCATCTTCAAGCTTGTAAAAAATCAAGAGAGACTCGAGTTGAATTTCTTGGACTCGTTAAAACTTAACAAGAAAGGAAATGAATATTTTCACTCTTTGGGTTAAAAGTATGTTGGCAGCATGTCATCCCTGAAAAAGGCACTTTTTGAACCTCCCAATACTCATGTCTCAGTTTTTCACCTCTTATTTCAGCTATCACTTCAAGTTATTACTCCTCCACTTGTCCTTTATACATGGGGAATATGTTCATGTCTCCTACATGACATATAAGTCTAGTTGTGCCATATGAAAGTATAAAGTTGCCTTGGGTCATATTTGTGTCGTGCTTATTGTTCAAGGATCCTTACCTCTTTTTGGCCATCCTGATTCCCATCATTTCATTTCCTGAGATTACATTGTGTCTACCTTCCCTTATCTAGTTTCCAATTACTCTTGTGATATGTTGAAGGATTCATTTCCTTCCTCCTCACACTATGGCTTGCGATCAATACCTCCTGAATAAGAACACCTAGAGTTCTGAAGATGGTACCTTAGGATTCACTACTCATATTGGTGCACTCCATTCCATCAGTTGTTAGCATCACTCATTCACTAACCCTTTGATGGATTCCTTCCATGTTCGACTTCAGCTCATATATTCACATGGTAGAATTCATACTAGTTGTTATGGATTTGGATGAAGACCTTAGGCTACAACCTCTATAACCCAAGTTGCTCAAGATTGTGTTATGTTATGTGGCACTACTTCCAACAATTGTAGACTCATCATTATATTGTGGCTTTGATCCACCTTTGGGAAACATATTTGGCCATGTTTCCCATACTATATGATGTAATCCAATATTGTAAAGGAGCTAGTGTTCCACTTTATTGAACATGGCATCCTCAGTAATTATTTTGTACATGAATTTGATCTATCTATTTTAGGTACCTATCTGTGACCTTGGTAACTGAATTTTTCCAAATTAAAATATTTGTAATGTATTTCATCCATCGCTTCCCTCTGACCTCATACATTAGGGCGCATCTGTTATACTGTGAAATGGCACTTCTCTGTCTAAGTACTGACATTGAGCATGTCGGTACACAAAAGGAAATATGGATTGAAGTTTCCCAAAAGTTATAAATGAAGATATTCCTTGATTCACATTGTTCCTTCCAGTCTTGCCCATGTTTTTAAATGACCTTTTCTTATAATCGCAACTATTTTCGTTGCAAGTCATGACTCATTCGCGGGTAGCACTCTATGTAACATGCGATTAGATGATCACAATATGTATCCATGGGTTTCCTTCAAAGGAGTCACGATGCATTCATGACCTTCTAGTATATGCACATGTGGTTACACTAAGACAAAAATAAAAACAATTAAAAAAATGGTTTGTCAGGGACAGTTGGGTTTGAAATCATAACATACCCAACCTCCTTAACCATTCTAACCTTCATAACTTCCCCTGATTACCAAATATAAATAGAGGGGAGGGGTAGAGGATAGAGGAGAATCTTAGAAGACAAAGGTTATGATGGAGGATTACCTTTGGAGATTGGAGAAAAAGAACTCAGTCCTTGTTCAACAAAGGAGGCTTGTCTGTTATCAACCCAAATGGCACTTCTCCGTCCGAGTGTCGACACTTCACTTGTTGGCACACAAAAGGACATTTATGGATTGAAGGTTTCCTAAAACACTATAGATGGGCATGTTATGAAATACATTCACTATCCATCCAGTTTTCCATTTTTACCTTTTCATATGTCAATTGTTGTACGCAACTTTTCCTATAAGCAACCCATGTACATACACGACTTTTCCTACAACATATCGCATATTGTACGCGAGTATTGTCATTGCAACCCACATACAGATCTGTACGTGGGTTCCCCTTATAGAAACTCATGTGTCATATGTGGGTTGCCAGTATCAATACTCATGTATGCCTTCCTTTGACATTAAAAATAATAAATCGTGATTAATGGAGATGTGTTAAGCCCTAATCAATAACTATCTAAACTATCTCAACCTCCTCAACCTGCGAAACTTCTCTATTTTCCTAAGTATAAATAGAGGCCTTGGGGAGGTAATTAATCAATGATACTTGGAGAGCAAAGTTATGTTGGTGGTATCTATTCAGAAGTCTTTGGAGCACCAAAACTCAGAATCCTTTGGTTGCAAAGGTGTCCTTGTTTTAGGTGTTGGGTTGTAACCTTAACTCATTCACTATTGTTAATAAAGAGAATCCTTATTCCAAATGTGTGTTGAATACCTTTCATGTATCATGGTTTGATAAATAATTATGATTAAGCACTCTATATATTGTTTATCTAACTTGTCAAATATACATGTATAAGTTTGCATTTGGAGGATTTTCTCTTTACAGGTGAAGGAGAAACATCCCTGAACGCTTTGGAGGAGAGGCAGAGCGGGAGAAGACAAAGCTTGGATCAACCGTCGTGAATTGGCTGAGTCCATCCTATATTCCTATTTCCTTTTCTGTACTTTAAAGCAAATTTTCTGCAAGTTCTAAGAGTACGTTGGTAACCCCAGACCTTCGGTTATAAGGTGTTTATTCCTGAACAACAGAACTGGTGACTTCGCTGGGGAGAGCCTTATCTGTTCAGGGTTTCTCTATCTTTCTTTCAGTCTTTTGCATTGTTTCAGGTCTTTCTTGCCACTTAGGAACACTTTATTAGTCTAATAGGACATCTCCCCTACCTTCCTAAGGTATTTTTTGACCTTTTTGGGATTTTTTCCACCCATACGTGAGTTGCAAACTGAACAGTCACGTGTCTGGTTTAGTACACGCGGCTTTCTATACTGTTAACCCATGTATGATACGGGACTTGTTAGTGGTACAAACCATGTGTGCTTGTACAAGAAACTTGCTATATTGTCAACCCGCGTATGACACGTGACCTGTCAGTAGTGAAACTCGTGTATTCCCCTTTAAACATCGTTTTTCCTCTTTTGTGGTTTTTTCTTTTGTTTGAAGGTTGTTGGTAGGTCTTTTGGGGTCTTATGTAGGTGCATGACTCTAGGGAGTTAGTCTCATCCCTTTTGGTTGTTATTTATCTATGTGGTAAGCCTTTTTATAGCATTAGGGTTTGTTCTTTGCTCTTTCCCCCCACCTCCTTTGCTTGGCATGATTTTTGGCTTATGTTTCTGGTCAGCCTCTATTAGTGATCTTTTTTCTGAGTTCAGAAGCTTTTTGGTGTTGGTTTCCTTCTTCTTTTGTTGGTTAACTTCACCATGCCAAAGTAGTTGACTTGTATCTTATGCAAGCCTTCCTTCCAAGCAGGTTTTATATTGACTTTAGTTCATTCTAAAGTTTGTTTGGTGGTTGTATAGCAGAGTTCCTTTTGCTTGTTTCTTGTTATCTGCATAATTTTGTTTCTAGGTAGTTTTTCTTTTGCATTTATAAAAGAAAAATAAAAATAAAGTATACTTGTTTTTACTTCTTTCCCCCCCACCTCCTTCTTTGGCTTGACCTTGTTGGACAAGGTACTGGGCAACTGTTGGGGCTCGGACCTTGAACGTCCTTAATTTTGGCAACTTCGCAGTTTTGGTGCGAAGCCTGTAAGCGGAGTTGCAGTCCCAAATAGTCCTAGGGGATTCGGGGTTGGGTCGAAGCCCCTCTTTTGTAAATGTCCCATGGTTTTTGGGTACCCATGGCTTAATCCCACGGTATTGTAATAGTGCACTTGTATAAATAGGCACTTATGTAGAGGATTCAAAAGGTCCTTTTTGTGTTATGATGATAATGTGATGTGAAGAAGCTAAGGTCTATTTTTGGGGTTTAAGGTTAAGTCCCAGCTGAGTGCATGGACGACCTCTGTAGTTGAGTGTCCAGAGGGTTTTGGAAGAAAGGTTCTACAGCTAAGTGCGCAGTTTTTGGGCTGTTGAGAAGATCTGCAGCTGAGTGCACAGATCAGAACTGTTGTTTTGTAAATTGTTGAATATAAACAAAGTTCTGTGGACGTAGCCCCTACCCTGGGGGTGAACCACATATATCTTGTGTTGTGGTGGTTCTTTCTATTTTGTTCCTTATATGTTTTTATGCATTTGTTAAGTGGGTGAATGGTAAAATAAGATAAATTTTTAAGTATTAACTTTGCTATGAATTCCCAGTTAAGGGTTAAGCAAGAAACTATCTTTTATCTAAACTGCAAAGTTATTTACGTGAATGTCGAAGCTCTGTATTGCATAATTATTCTTTGTTAAGGCTAAAGGTATAGTAATATCCCTCTTGCGCCTGCAGAAACCTGATTTTGCGGCACCCCAAAGCTGTTTCGGGTGAGACTGCAACCTGTTCGGAGGTTGTTGCCGAAAGGGCCAACACTGTGGGTCTATTTGTTGGTGTGAAGATAGAAGCATAAGAACCTGGGTCTGCCCATACGCCCAACAAATTGGTTCCGTTGCCGGTTGAACCAGTATCTGCTTCAAGAGGGATCTACGTCGTACCTAAAGGGATATGTTTTGGAGGCCCTCAGTAAAATAAATCAACGACTGGGTTGGAGATACTTATCTGAAATTTGCTGAACAAGAGAATAAGGACCCTCGTCGTAGCTCAGACGACTTATTGTAAAGGTATGTTTAAACTGATATTTATGAAATTTTCTTTGGTAGTATCCACATAGAATTGCACCAGTGGTTATCGAGGTTGACAGAAAGAAAGACAAACTTCAAAGAAGATCAGTCTCCTGACTGGAGCCCAGAAAGAATTACACTATTGAAAAGTGTGAACAACGTGGTATCAAGAGCTATTAACTTCTGGACAACGTGAACCCTTGAAGCATTTGTGATGGAGTTTGCCATTGACACACATACTTCTTTCAGCGAAGCAGAAAGACAATTTTTCAAAGGACAAAAGGGTAAGTACCTGAATTCACTAAGTCTGAAAAATTAAAATTCTCTTGGATGAGAAAGGCATATTGCTTATCCAATCAGATTGCTAGATTTATTGCTACTAACCTATGTTTGGAAGCGAAAGTGACTTTGACGAGCAAAGTGGTTTGCTTCACAATGGTAAAATATACAAGAGAACTCTTGGATCCTATACCCTAGGCCATAATACCAATTATACCTCAGTAAGTCAAGAATAATATGAATCTGAAGAAACCCCTTTTGTTAGAAACCCTCCTATAACTCTGTAGCGAAGATTTGTTATCCCTGAGAACCCTTCGCAGTCTGAAAGTAACCCTAGCCCGAGTAGTCCTGTC
>LPNX010102613.1:69971-125707 GCA_001517045.1 Pseudotsuga menziesii | reverse complement strand
CTCAGAACTATGCCTTGGATGATATTAAAAAAGCAATGATCAAAGAATTCAAGAAGCCTAAATCAGAGTCACAGTGTATAACTGAACTGAAAGAAATTCAACAAAAGTGAGGTGAATCAGTTTAGGACTTTGATCAGAGGTTCAAGGTTCTATTGGATCAAGTTAGCTTCACTATTGGACCAGAACAGCATAAAGAATGGTTCATTGCAGCACTATTGCCTCATATCAGGACTCCACTTATGCAACAGAAGGTTGCTTATCAGCAAGAGGCATTGGAAATTGCTATGAAACTGGAAACAACTCCTGTTGGAGATAATTCTAGAATAGCCCAGATCCAGGAACAATTAGCAGAAATGGCTTTGGAGCTTCACGACATGAAAAAAGGGAAATCTATTTGAGAAGAGGTTTGGTGTACATGATGTAAGACAGAAGGTCATGACAAAGAACAGTGTCCTGCATCAAGAAATTATTTGAATACTGGTGCACCGAACCCGTTTAACCCTAATGTCTTATATTGTGAGATCTGTAGAACAACTGGCCAGCATCAACCTGGAGATTGTTATCTGCTATAGAGATATGTTCACATACCTAAGAATACCTACTGCAAATTCTGTAAGTCAGTTGGACACAATGAAGATGAATGTCGCAGCTTTGATCTCATGAGAGAGCGAACCTATGATGCTTATAGGGTACAAAATTATGCACAAGGCAATGATGGATATGGTTACCACGGTGGTGCACCAGGTCGAGGTAATTTCAGAGGTCGTGGTCATGGTGGTATGCCTGGAAGAGGACGAGGCCAGATTATTTGCTATAACTGTAATTAGGCAGGACATGTAGCTAGATATTTTCAGAACCCAACTACAACATGTCGATATTGCAGAGCAGTAGATCATGTGATTGAGAAATGCCGACAATTTATAGCCAAGATACAAGAAATAAATGGCCCTCCTACTTAGAATGTTTAGATGATTGTTGTAGAGAAAATACTTGTCCTAGCCATTAACGTTGTTACAAGGAGTGGAACTACGACACAGGTGCAGAATAAGGGGAAACAACCTGAAGAGGCTTGGGTCCGTAAGACCGCAAAGAAAATTCCAGCCTTCGATGTTGGAAGAGAAAAAGGAACATTTATGGAAGCTAAAAAAGACTTTGCTGATCCGAGAACATCAATAGCAACTATGCAACAGCAGCAACAACAGTTACAGTTTTAGGAAGCTTCGCCAGATCAAGTAAGTACACTGACATCATTTTTACAGAGTTGTATGAAGCTATTAAGAAATAATAATGCTTTGAACGAGTTACAGAAAGCTATTGAGTCTTGCGAACCTTAGCGAAGCTCTGATAGAGGAAAAACTGTTAATAGAGTTAGAAGGACTGGAAGAGAAATGAGATTGCATGATCAGATAGGAGATTATGACATGACTGATATCATTTTAGACCTGGGATCAGAAGTGACTGTCTTAAATAAGAAGACATGGGAACAAATGGAAAAACCTACGCTTAAATGGTCCCTTATATAGTTGAGATTAGCCAATCAACAGAAGATTGTGCCCTTGGGAAGATTCACTAGTGTACCAGTGGATATTGATGGAGTCAGTACCTTAGCATATTTTGAATTCATTGAAATAATTGATGATAGCAACCCCTATCCAGCATTGCTAGGAATTGAATGGGAAATAGAAAATTATGCAGTAATCAACCTTAAGAATAGACAGATGACTTTTGAAGGAAAAGACTTGAGATTCATAGTACCGTTGGACCCTTCTCAAGGAGAAAGGTATAAAGAGCCAGTTAGAGATGAAGATCAGGATGTTTTGGATCATATTTACAACATCACAGCTAAAGAAGAAGACTATGTTAACCCTACTGCCGAAGGTATAATGGATTGGCAGTGTGACAGTTCTTGCATGACTGATTTAGACGAAGGCTTAGAGAATTGGCAGAATCGACTTTATGAGCTACATGGACATCGATGTGCAAGAATTACTAAGTCTATTAGATGGGTTGGCTCATAGACAAGAAACTTACCTACTTTTGATGGCTTGACAGACCCAGAAGATTTTATCGTACAATTCTCAGAGAAAGTACCAGATTCACAGAAAATGGAGACTCTAGATTCACTATTCAGAGCCACAACTACCAGATGGTGGAATGGTCATAAAAAGTATATTCATAATTGGAGATCTTGTCAAAATTTTCTTCACATGATATTCATGGATCAACCTTAGGAGGTACGAAGAAAATTTAATGGTAAGACTAGCCCTCAGGAACATTTGGAGCAGTGTTATGAAGCATGGAAGTATGTACCTTGTGAAGAATGGGTACATAGGTTTATACACACTTCGGAACATGTAACAAAGAACTGGTATGCAGAGGTGGAGCTTCGCCATGGTACTGTAAGTTGGGTTATCCTTGCTGATAGTTTTGTGCTCACATTTTCTATTAATGAGGTTTTCCCTGCTTTGGACGCAGCTATTAGGCTGATCCATACTAAGTTGTTTGATGATAAAGAAATAGCTGAGTACCAACCTCATTGGAAGGAACAAGAATCTAATGCAGTAGAATGCTATAACCTCGCCATTGATGAAGACGATGACCCTCGCAACATTAATATTCCTGAGTGAGAAGGACATTACGAAGTACATGGACCAGTAGTCGAATCACCTGAAGTAACTCAGCCCTTGAAGACAAGGAAAGTAAACATTGGATCAGAAGAAATTCCTAAGTACGCTATCATTGGAGATTATTGAGACGACGAAATGGTGAGCAAAGTGACTGAACTCCTCCATGAGTATCAGGACTTATTTCCGACGAAGTTCTCAGAAATGAAAGGTATCCTTGGTGATATATGAGTGATAAAAATCCCTTTGAAAGCTGATGTGAAGCCTGTGAAGTAGCGTCCTTATAGGCTGAACCCCAAGTATAAAGAAAAATTCAGGATGGAGCTAGATAAGATGCTCGCTATAGGAATCATTGAGCCTGTCGAAGAGTCCAAATGGGTCAGCCCTATGGTGGTACAAGAAAAGAAGACCAAGGGAGAAATCAGAATCTGTGTTGATCTAAGGAAGCTGAATGATGCCTGTTTACATGATCCTTTTCCTACTCCCTTTACAGATGAAGTTTTAGACAATGTCAAAGGTCAAGAAGTGTATTCTTTCACTGATGGATTTTCAGGTTACCATCAGATCAGAATAGCTCCAAAGGATCGACATAAAACAACCTTCGCTACAGAAATGGGATCTTTTCAGTATACTGTTATGCCCTTTGGATTGAAGAATGCACCTGCTATGTTTTCTAGAGTAGTCATATCTGCATTTAAGGAATTTATTCATAAGTTCTTGGAAGTTTACTTTGATGATTGGACTATCTTTGGTTTATTGAAAGATCATATAGCCAGTTTAAGACTTATGCTGGACAAGTGTAAATAGCATCAGATTTCATTGAACCTGAAGAAGTGTATCTTTTGTGCACCTTTTGGAATTCTGCTAGATCACATTGTATGCAAGCAAGGATTGATGGTGGATCCTGCGAAGATAGCCATTATTGTGAACTTGCCACCTCTGAAGTCTGTTAAGCAACTTTGCACTACACTTGGTCATACTGGATATTACAGGAAATTCATTAAACGATATGCTCAGATCACAACCCCTATGGAAAAGAAGTTGAAGAAAGATACTAAGTTTGAACGAACACCTGAATGTGAGGAAAGATTGGATATTTTGAAAGAAAAGATGGTAACTGCCCTTATCTTAGTATTCCCTGACTGGAGTAAGGAGTTTCATGTGCATGTCGATGCATCTTCCATTGCTTTAGGTATAGTCTTGGCTCAGTTAGGTGAAGGTAATATTGATCACCCTATTGCTTTTGCAAGTAGAAAATTGTCCACAGCAGAAAAGAATTATACTACGACAGAATGAGAAGGTCTAGCTATGGTTTATGCCTTGTAGAAATTTCGACATTATTTGTTAGGATCTCATTTTAAGATGTTCACTGACCACTCTGCTTTGAAGTATTTGGTTAACAAGCCTGTGTTAGGTGGAAGGATATGGAGATGGCTGATTTTGTTTCAGGGTTATGACTTTGAGATCATATTTAAGCCAGGAAGACTTAACCTGAGGCCTGACCACTTGTCGAGGCTTGAGTCAGGAGAAGAGCCCACTAGTTTGGACGAAGGTCTTCCTGATGCCCAGTTGTTTTCCATCCAAATGGTTGATGACTACTTTCAGGATATTATTTAGTACTTGTCTACAGGGTTTGCACCCTCTGAGATGACAACACAGTAGAAGAAGCAGCTGGTGGTTAGAGCAGCTGAATTTACCTTGATAGCAGGATAGCTATATAAAATGGGACCAGATGAAATACTACGCAGATGTGTCCTAGAGCATGAAAAGCCATTGATTTTGGCTGAGGCACATTCTAGAGCAGCAGGAGGTCATTATGTAGGAAAATCTATAGCACAGAATATTCTAACAGCTGGATTGTGGTGTCCTACGATTCATAAGGATGGAAGAGAGTATTTCCACAGCTGCGATATCTGTCAAAGGACAGAAAAACCGTCCATGAGGGATGAGATGCCTCTGGTTCCACAGGTAACTTTACAAGCATTTGACAAGTGGGCTATTGATTTTGTTGGACCAATCAACCCCCCTATAAAGAAATATGGAGCAAGATACATTATTACAACAACTGATTACCTTACTCGTTGGGCCGAAGCTCAACCAGTCAAGGACTGTAGCGCTGCTACAGCTGCGAAGTTCATATTTGATAATATCTTGTCGAGGTTTGGGTGTCCTAGAATTCTTATGAATGATCAAGGATCACATTTTTTGAATAAGACTATTGAAGCATTGACCGAATGATTTCAAGTATATCATCAGAAGAGTACTGCCTACCATCCTCAAGCAAATGGAACTGTCGAAGCCTTTAACAAGATTCTTGAGCACACTCTGATGAAGGTTTGCAATGTTAACATAAATGATTGGGATCTTAGAATTCCAGTAGTATTATGGGCTTATAGAACCACTTGCAAGAAGTTGACAGGCCACACACCTTTTAGGCTGGTATATGGAAAAGAATCAGTTATGCCCATGGAGTACATTGTTCCTAGCCTCAGAGTATCTGCCTTCACAGAGATGGATGATCCAACTGTGTTGAATGAAAGGCTGGCAAATATACTGGAACTAGAAGAAGACAGATTCATTGCAGGTTTCCAGCAGCAAGTACAGAAAGCTAGAGAAAAATCATGGCATGATAGACACATTAAGAATAAGCATTTTTAGAATGGTGATCTTGTGCTCTTGTACGACAATAAATTCATGAAGTTCCCGGGTAAGTTCAAGACATATTGGAAAGGACCATACATAGTTCAGAAAGTTACCGATGGTGGTGCAGTTCAATTAGCTAAATTAAACGAAGAAATTTTTCCCTCCATGTTGAATGGAAGTAGATTAAAGAAGTATAGGGATGGGCCTGTACCCCCTGATCAGAAGTAATAGCAAGAAGAAGAGTCTAAGTACCAAGAACAGTTGAAATTGGGTACTAGACTATAATGAAGTTGTTCTCAGAGAACTTTGGCAGATTGTTGGAAAATTTATGAAGTGTCTGTCGTGGGTCGCAGCTTGTGTCAGGATGTGTCGAAGGTCCTTATTGTGGCGAAGTTGAAGTTAGTGGTTGTGTCGAAGAAGAAAGGTATGTTGAAGCTTAAAATGCGACCATTATAAAAAAACATATTTGGTGGCGTCGGTACGTTAACTGCATTAACTACCTGTGATGATGAGATTTTGGGAAATCTAGCGCCATTTGGACAAGATATACCACCACTTGGTCTAATTTGGTGTCTTTAATGCATAGTTATGGTAGAGTTGGTCGTTGGATTCTATAAGAAGACACCCAGGCCTGCGAATTTTGCATTACACATTTTCTTGAGTTTCACAGTTCAGTCCATGTCAGCTGGTCGCGAAGTCTAGGAATTGGTGAGATAATTCAGAAAGAGGGGTCTGCAGAACTTTATGAGCAACCCACATGCATATGCACCTCGCGAAGAGACTCCCCCACCACCGAATCAACCAATGCAAACACGATCTACCAGAAAGAAGTTTAAGGTAGAAGTTCGCTCTAAGCGGAACGAAGATAGGCACAAACCATCAGGAAATACACCGGAGGATCCCGTGATGAATCCTCGAAGTTCGACAGAGCTCCCACCTGAATATTTCCAAGACTTCGGTGAGGATGAGAATGTTACATCGCAGCGTCCACCATATCTCCTTCCTATTCGACTAGGACTTCAGCCACCTCGGCGGGCAGCCAAGTTCACGTTACACACCCCTTCGCTGCGACAGGGTGTGAAGTTGGTCGAAATGATGACAGGAATATTAGATCAGCTCAAGTACGTAGACCATGATATGAATGATCATGAGAAGTTTCCGTAGTTCGCACCTAGGAAATACTTGCACTTCGTCCATTATCCAGAGGTTGGAACAACGTTACTTGAAGTAAAACAGTGGGCTACCGGCTTGGAGAAAGCTGGCTTGTTGAAGATGTTGAATGTCCCCCACTTTGGTCGCAGCCCGCAGGTTACCGTGGTTTTCAAGCAGTTATTGACGTTGGTGCATGATGGGAACCTATGGATAGGAAACCAGAGAATTGCAATTAATGGAGAGCTGATTCATAGGATTACAGGCTTGTCGAAAGAAGGGCCTGATCCTGGGATTGAATTTGTTCGAAAGCATGAAGATACGAAGCTGGCGCAGCACATGAAGGACCGCTTCGGTTTAACAAAAGGAAATCAAGGGTATCAAACCTCGACAATTCGGCACTAGAACATTCGCTTCACCACAGATCTCCTAGCATGCAAATTAATGCAGAAGTGCAGACCTAATGAAGTACCTGCCCCGATTGTTAGTATTGCTACGAACTATGCCGAAGGATATAGTTACAAGTGGACAGAGTACATTGCTAGATAATTCCTTGCAGATGTCTGTAATGCGCAGGAGAAACGTAGAGCCTTTCACTATTCATGGTTGTTAGTGCTTATTGCACTGGTAGGATGGAGAGAACCTACCAAAGCATAGTTTGTTGATGTACCTCTGGAGATGCCTGGCGTAGCAAGGTATACATCTCTTTGGGTTTCACAGGATAAGGCCTTGCAGTAGATGACGAACTACGTGTTTGCCTTCTATGTGATGAATATTACATATGAGATCCTGAAAACACCATGGCTCAGTAATGAGCTATTTTCTCAATATACTGGAATGGCCAACTTCAAAGCTGATATGCACAATGTCTTCATCCAGGCCCGCGTAGATAACAAACATACGTGGTGGAAGTTACCATATGTGGTAAACCAGGAAGACATCCTCGCAGTAATTTAACAGTGGTTGGCTGAATGGATGAAGGACGCAGGAATAAGGCTCGACATACCAGTCCCTCCAGTAACAGATGTGGGCGTAGGTCCTAGCCAGCCGCAACAGAATGACCCACTAGAAGAGAGCAAAGAACAAGATGAGTCACAGTAGAGCGAAGGTGACCAGGGTGGAGATGACGGAGCTGATGAAGAAGAAGAAGAATCGGTCAAAAACATTTCAGACCCTAATCACCCAAACAAGCGCAAGTCCCTCGAAGCAGAGGAAGTTACTGAGCCTTGGCCCAGAAAGAAAACTAAAGCATCGAAAGGCAAGAATATCGTCGAAGAGCCCGCTTTAACGATTGAAGAGCTTGATCAGGCTCTGAAGAAGTCTACAGAGGTTTTATCCAACAAATGGACAGAGTTTGAAGCTAAAAACCTTGATGTGCTCACTAGCGTTAGCGGAAAGAACAGCAATTAGCGCTGCAGCAAGCAATGCCCCAGTAGGTGCGCAGCTAGATATGAGACAATGGCCCGCTAGAAACAATAGAGGAAAAGTACCAAGTGAAGCCCTTATAATAACTAACGCAGCATCTCGATCGCAGATGAGCATGATAGTTGAGATAGATTACACTAAGTTGTCTATGCCGGAGTTGCATCTATGTCAATCGGCACTCATTAAGGAGATCCGAGAATGAGACAGCTACACACACATGTAGTTAGAGAATACCATGAAGCAGAGTGAGAGCCTCAAAGTGCAGTTGAAAGAAGCTGAACAGAAGAAGAGGGAAACAGAACACAAGCAGGCTACACTAGCGCAAGTGCTGGATGAGGCATGTCGAAGTCTCCCTGACTTCGACATGTAGGCTGAAGAAGAACCGGAGCAAAGAATAGTCAAGCTGAAAGACTATGCACAACAGTCTAGAAGCCAGATAGAGAAGATGAAAGCAGAACATGAGGCCCAGATTGCAGAGCTTCAACTTCACCTCATTCCCGAGAGTCCACCAGAGGTGAGGGAAAAGCGTCGTAGAGATATTCAGGCCTCAGCAACAAAGATATCAGATCTTGTAAGTAGTGCATCAAAGCTTCTAGATGAAAGTGTCGAGGCCTGGGAAAACTTGCAGGACAACCCAGAAGTAGAAAAGTTGCAAGAAACCATCAAGAAATGACAGACAGAGCTAGATGTAGTAAAAGTGGAAATTAAGACATTGGCTCCTATGCAGAAGATGCTTAAGGTGAATCATAGTAATAAGCTCCAGTGATAAATTGGGTCTTGCAGAAGAAAAGAAACACTGTTAGTGAGCTCTGTGTAGCCTCTCATTAACGAGGCCCTGGATTTGAGCACTGATGCGGACAACCAGCTCAAAGTCTTGAAGGAGTATGATGCATTTGCACAGGAAAAGGCCAACAAAGCATCTACAACAACATTGCAGGAGATAGTGGAGAAAGAGCAAGCATCCGACGATATCATGTGCAGCCTCAACAAGCAGTTTACTATCTTCACCAACAAGATTCTTGCACCCAAAAAGTAGCAGAGTGTCTCGGCACGGGACACTGGTGAGTCTTAGGGGCCTATTGGGGCTCGGACCTTGAAGGTCCTTAATTTTGGCAACTCCACGGTTTTGGTGCGAAGCTTGTAAGTGGAGTTGCGGTCCTAAATAGTCTTAGGGGCTTTGGGGTTGGGTCGAAGCCCCTCTTTTTGTAAATGTCCCATGGTTTTTGGGTACCCATGGTTTAATCCCATGGTATTGTAATAGTGTACTTGTATAAATAGGCACTTATGTAGAGGAGTCAAAAGGGGCTTTTTGTGTTATGATTATAATGTGATGCGAAGAAGCTAAGGTCTATTTTTGGGGTTTAAGGTTAAGTCCTAGCTGAGTGCGTGGATGACCTCTGCAGCTGAGTGTGCAGAGGGTTTTGGAAGAAAGGTTATGCAGCTAAGTGTGTAGTTTTTAGGCTGTTGAGAAGATCTGCAGCTGAGTGCGCAGATCAAAACTGTTGTTTTGTAAATTTTTGAATATAAACGTAGTTCTATGGACGTAGCCCCTACCTTGGGGGTGAACCACGTATATCTTGTGTTGTGGTGGTTCTTTCTATTTTGTTCCTTTTATTTTTTTATGCATTTGTTAACTGGGTGAATGGTAAAGTAAGATAAATTGCTAAGTATTAACTTCGTTGTGAATTCCCAGTTAAGGGTTAAGCAAGAAACTGTCTTTTATCTAAATTGCAAAGTTATTTAAGTGAATGTTGAAGCTCTGTATTGCATAATTATTCTTTGTTAAGGATAAAGGTACAGTAATATCCCTCTTGTGCCTGCAGAAACCTGATTCTGCGGCACCCCATAGCTGTTTCGGGTGAGACTGCAACCTATTCACAGGTTGTTGCCAAAAGGGCCAACACTGTGGGTCTGTTTGTTGGTGTGAAGATAGAAGCATAAGAACCTGGGTCTGCCCATACGCCCAACAACAACCTCTGTCTGTAGGTTTAGATTAATACTTGGGACTTCTTGACCTTTGTTTATGTCATTCTTATTTCTTAGTCTCTTCATTCCAAAGTTGTTGGCTTGTTTACGTTTGTGAGCCTTCCTTTCAAGAGAGGTTGATAACCAACTTTATGGAAACCTAAGGTTTGTTTGTGGGGTGTAGAGTAGTTGTCTATTTTCCTTGCTTACACTACTTGCTTGCATTAGTTGATAGGTTGTTTTTCTGTTGCATTTATAAAAGAAAAAGAGAAAAACACATGTTTTCTTTATATGCATGTATATTAGGTTTTTATTCTAGATTGCATGGCATATCATTGTTTTTTGAAAAAATAAAAAGAAAATTTATTCTTTTGTGGATTTCAATTTTATGTTTGAAAAAGAAAGATAATAGTTTTTGCTTTTTTCATTTAATTTCTCTTTGTTTAGTCATTTTGTTTCAACTTTGAGTCGAACCACCACATAAGTTTCACTCCATTTACCCTTTGACTAAAAACGGCCCTTAAAATGAACGATATAATTTAAAAATTATTAGTAAGTTTTATTTTATAGGGTCATACACCAACTAGCTCAGGATAGACTTGTGGATTAGGGATTTTTAACTCTCCACACGTATAAAATTTCAGACATAGTTGGCCAATCACTAGGTAAACCCTTTTCTATGCTGATTGTATCTGGGAATCCCCTCTTAAATGGGAGTTAAGCACGAGGACACGTGGAGGCTTGGACTGAGGAGATAACCCTCCGATTCCTTGTCAAAGCATAGAACAAGGTTTTTGCGCATATGGGAATTTTGTCTTAGACAGGGTTTTGGGCTTTGCTACCCTGCCCATGCGTATGAACCAGGCTTGCAACTGTCCCCCCTAGACTGTCAATATAGTTAAGGTAGCCTTTAGTCTCTTTGACATCTAGGGTTCATACATAGGTACACCAGAAGGCTATTTTTGGTTGACCTTGGATGGGCTTGGAAGGTAACTCCGGTAGAAGGTGTGGGAGGGCGGTGAGTGATTCCTCTGCTTGTGCCTAAGAACATCTACAGGGAAGCCAAGTAACTGTCTATCAGCTTTATTTTGGAAAGCGTATCTTATACCTGTTTGTCTGTTTGGATTTAGGAATTTTTTAGTGAGTGCTGTGTAGTTTGTCTGTACTTAGTCTGCCTTCAGGTGTGTGCTTGGTACTTTTGGTTTCCTGTTGACCTTAGATTTTGTCTCCTTGTTTGAAACTATGTCTAACACCCCTTTGAACACCAACCAAGAGATCTCCAAGCTGGGAACTCCTTGTACTATTCCTCTCACAGGGAATGTTGGTGTTCCCTTGATGACCACTTATGTACATAGCTTCCAGATCTTTGAAGACTCATCATTATTGTATATTGTGGCTTCGATCCACCTTTGTAATATATGTGGTCTTGTACCTATATTATATGATGTTTTCGAACATTGTAAAGGAGCTAGTGTTCCAGTATATTGAACATAGCATCCTTAGATATGACTTTGTATATGACATTATTATGTATTTGTTTCAGGTACTACCTCTGCTCCATTGGATTTATGAGTTCTCCAAAGACAAATATTATAATGTATTTCGGCCATTGCTTCCCTCTGACCTCACACATTAGGGGGCATCTGTTATCAACCCAAATGGTACTTCTCCATCCAAGTGTCGACACTTCACTTGTTGGCACAAAAAAGGACATTTATGGATTGAAGGTTGCCTAAAACACTATAGATGGGCATGTTAGGAAATACATTCACTATCCATCCAGCTTGCCATTTTTACCTTTTCATATGTCAATTGATGTACGTAACTTTTCCTATAAGCAACCCACGTACATACGTGACTTTTCCTACAGCATATCGCGTATTGTATGCGAGTATTGTCATTGCAACCCGCGTACAGATCTGTACGCAGGTTGCCCTTATAGAAACTCGTGTGTCATAAACGGGTTGCCAGTATCAATACTTGCATATGAATTCCTTTGACATTAAAAATAATAAATCACGATTAATGGAGATGTGTTAAACCCTAATCAATAACTATCTTAACTGTCTCAACCTCCTCAACCTTCAAAACTTCTATATTTTCCTAAGTATAAATAGAGGCCTTGGGGAGGGCATTAATCAATGATACTTGGAGAGCAAAGTTATGCTGGTGGTATCTATTCAGAAGTATTTGGAGCAGCAGAACTCAGAATCCTTTGGTTGCAGAGGAGTCCTTGTTTTAGGCGTTGGGTTGTAACCTTAACTCATTCACTATTGTTAATAAAGAGAATCCTTATTCCAAATGTTTGTTGAATATCTTTCATGTATCATGGTTTGATAAATAATTATGATTAAGCACTCTATATATTGTTTATCTAGCTTGTCAAATATACATGTATAAGTTTGCATTTGGAGGATTTTATCTTTACAGGTGAAGGAGAAACATCCCTAAAATCTTTGGAGGAGAAGCAGAGTAGGAGAATACAAAGCTTGGATCAACCATCGTGAATCGGGTGAGTCCATCCTATCTTCCTATTTCCTTTCTGTACTTTAAAGCTGATTGTCTGCAATTTTTAAGAGTACGTTGGCAACCCCAGACCTTCAGTTATAAGGTGTTTATTCCTGTACAACATTGTCTTAGACAGAGGTTGTATCATTCCCTATTACTTATAAATAAAGAGTGATTTTCTTCCACAATTGGTGCATCAATGTTCTTATGTGTTATGATTTATGAAATACATTGTCATATATCTCTATATGCAATTGTAATATTTCATTCATATTTATATAACAACTAAGATCTATGTGGTAAGAATACAATATCTCTTTGCGGGTGTTGAAGACCTTGGATTTTCTGGAGAATTTGCAGAAAGGCTCAAAGCTAGGATCAACCTTCAATTATAAGGTACATATCCTTCTTAACCTATTTCCTTAATAAATGTTTCTGTGTTGCTGAATGTCTGCAAGTAAAAATTTTGTGCATTGGTGACCCGAGACCCTGTGTCATAAGGTAGAATCCCTGAACAACATTTCCCTCCTCCGAAAAATGGAACATCCGGATACCCTATAATACTTTAGACCAATTTCACTATGCAACATCACCTACAAGGTTGTTGCAAAAATATTTGCTCGAAGACTCGGGAAGGTGCTTTCAAAAATTATATCACATGAACAATTTGGGTTTTAAGAAAACAGACAGATTCATGAATCCATTGGGGTTTCTCAAGAGGGGTTCCACAGTATAAAAACCACAAAGTTAAAAGGATCAATTTTAAAAATTCACCTCTCAAAATATTTTGATAGAGTAAGTTGGCTATATCTAAGGCTCCTTATGACCCATCTAGGTTTCAACTAGAACTTTATCAAATGGATATTCTACTATATAACTTCTGCATCCTTTGCAGTCCTGATAAATGGTTTTGATTCCTCTTTCTTCACATCAAAAAGAGGTCTTAGGTAAGGATGTCCACTCTCCTCGCCGCTCTTTCTGCTTGTGGAAGAAGGAATCAATAGAGAAATCATTGATGCAAAAATACATGGTTATTTCTCTGGGATAACGACTGAAAACAACTTCAAAATCTCACATCTCTTCTTTGTGGATGACATTCTTATTTTCCATGATGGAACGAATAGGGATGTTAAAAAACTCTCAGAAGTTTTGTCCCTTTTAAACAAAGCCACAAGTATGGTGATAAATGAACAAAAATCCACCCTCGCTCTTATTAATATAGAGGGTTCATATCTTCAAAGATACACTGAAATTTTTTCTTTTAGAATAATCCTTCTTGACGATGGTATAAAATACCTGGGTTTTAGGATGAAACCAAACAACTATAGAAAAGAATATTGGAATTAGATGCTGGGAAAACCAGAAAACAAAATCAATATATGGAGCCATCTCTAGAGTCAGGACATTGGTTCTAATCAAATTAGTTTTATAAGCCAGTCCAGCATATTGGATGTCTCTGGCCTGGATCCCAAAATACACCTTGGAAAAAACTCAAAATATATTCTCCAAATTCCTATGGTCAAGGGAAAATGAAAATTATGTACTTCCCTGGTTTAAATGGGATTAGATTTCCAGACCTAAAAAACTTGGTGGTTGGGGGCTCAAAAACATGTTGTTTTTCGCAAAATATTTGGCTGCGAAAGATGTTTGGATACTCATCACCACATATACTAAAGTGATATACAAAAAATATATTGCTCCAGACTAGATCAGAAATTCCAAATATCACTCCTAATTCATGCACAATCATCTGGAAAGTCATTTCAAATATCTTCCTGTCATAAAAGATGGTCTATCCTAGTGTTGGAGACATTTACCACCTTACACACTCATTTTGGTCAATTTTTCCTAGTTAAACAACTATCCTAAGTGTTATTGACTTAATTTACATTAGAGGAGCACTAGATGACATAAGCTAGATCACACCCATGCCAACCTTCAGTCAAGGAGGCTAACTTAGCCTTCTCCTACATTTGGGGAGGCTAACTGGAGCGTTCTGGGGGTGATCTGAGTGACATTAATGCCCCATATTGCTAACTGATGGTTACAATTAGTTAAACAGAGTAGTGAAGGCACTCTCCATCATTAAATTGATTATTTAATGACCTGGAGTCAACAGAGGCGCCTCCAACCACTTATGATGTTCAGTTACACTTCAGTTAACCTCATCAAGGTTCATTGGAGTCATTGATGCACTACCACTTGATGGTTGGCTTGTTGTGACATGTGTCTAACCTACTTTTAGTTAGATTTAGTCATTTATTGCACTTCGACTTCAGTTAGGGCTCAGTTGAGTCAATTAGGGTTTTGATCAGTGGTTAACTTGAGTGTTGACTATGGCTTACATTCAGTTAAGCTAGACTCACTCATTTAATTCGAATGACCTCTTTGGGAATTTGAATTTTTTTTCATTCATGCTTGCATCATGATATTGTATTATATTACTCATTCTTTGTGTGAATATACAGAACGACTACTAATTTTGTAGCACAATTACACCATTTTCATGACTTATTGTTATTAATCTTTGATGAGAATTGTGTTTAGTCCCTAGATTACTATGCCAGATTAATGTGGTATCAGATCTCACAGCGGGACGAAGCTCAGATCTCTCAAAAACAAGTTTTTTGACAGATCTTGCATGAAAATTGAGCAATAGCTCAAAAATACAGCACTGCACCAGAAGCCAAGGCTTATCACTTAATACCCCAAGTAAAGAACTTGTTGATAAAGCTTGCTTGATTGACTATGCTGGGTGTGATGAAAGCCTAAAATGTGCAGGCTATCCGACCTTACATTACCCCTTTTGTTGTGATTTTCAGGTTTTTTACAGGTGAAAGCATTCGCTCCAACAAATTTAGATGGCTTCTTCCGTAGATATTTTGATTCCATTCAATTTCCACTCATGGAAAGGAGACATGGAGATCCATATACACTTCATAGGACTCTATAGGGTCACCATGGACACTAAAGGATAGCCTGGTTATGCAATAGACAAATCTAGATTCTTGAACAAGAAGGATGAAGCATTCGGATTCTTGTGCCTCTCTATTTCCTGGGATCTTCTTTTCCATCTTTCGGGATTGAAGAATCCAAAATAAATTTGGGACAAATTGGAATCCCTGTATGGAAAGAAGGATGATTTGAGAGTTTACCAGCTTGAAAATGAATTGATGTCTCTCCACCCCTCCAATTTCGAGACCTTGAATGAATTTTTCACAAAGTTCAAGCACATTGTCTTACTATTGAAGCAATGCAAAGTGAAGAAAGAGGATGATCAGCTCATCCTCACCATACTCTCCAAACTTGGAGCTGATTATTTAGTTTTTGTCTCTACATTCTGTGCGGGGAAGCTCACAACCCCTAGATGGAAGATGCCTACACTCAATGCCTTCATTGAGTCCCTAACAAGTGAACATGATAAGCTTGTCCAAATGGGGATCCTCAAATCCTCCCGTGATCAAGCCCTCCATGTCTCGAGGCCCAAATATCTGAAGGGTAAAGGAAAGCAACAGAAGAACCCAAAAACTAAATTTGAAGCTCCTAAGCCTACAGTTTAAAGCTAGCAGCATGATGAGTCTTCCAGCTCAAAGAAGAAAAAAGGGAAAGGGAATCATGGAAAGGAAAAAGTCAAGTGTTCATACTACGGGAAGGGATTCCACCCTAAACATGCCTGCATGAAGAAGAATATTGATGAAGCTACCTCTCTCCTTGAGAGAAATAACATCAATCTTCCGGAAAGCTTTCGGAGGAGAGATCAGCAAGATCGGGAACCACCGAATGAAAAAGGGAATTCCCTCATGGAAAGCACTTCGAAGTCCAAAGAACTCTTGATTTATTCTAGAGATTAGAACCACATGATGGCTGAAAGAGACTCCTTTTCATCCTTCGAGACTGGAAAATTCATCCCCATCCACATGGGAGATGAATCCACCATCATTTCAGAAGGACAAGGTATGGTTGATCTTGAGAATGGCTATTTTTCAAATGTTTTGTATGTATCGTCTCTGGCATCAAATCTCCTTAGTGTCTATCAGATGACACATACAGGAGTCCCTAAGATATTTTCTTTCAGCCCAAATGATGTTGAGATAACAGAACTTGCATCCAGGAAACTCATTGCTAAAGGCCTTGCAAACCATCATGCAAAAGCCTATGAGTTCTCCCACTTTGTGGCGGATTCAAAGCCCACCGCTCTTCTAACTCATGGAAATGAAGTTAGTAGGATGTGGCATGAAAGGTTTGGCCATCTAAATTTCAAATATTTGCATCAATTATAGAAAACCTCCATGGTTGAAGGCCTCTCGGTCATCAAGGCAATCGTTGGAAATTGCAAGGGCTGTGTGGTTGGAAAACACCCTGAGCACAAGTTTGATGGGGGGAAGGAAAACCGAGCTACATGCATATTGGGGCTGATACATTATAATATCAATGGTTTGATGCCTATCACATCCATGAATGGATCAAGGTCTCCTCTGACTTTTATTGATTATTTTTCAAGGTACACATGGGTCTTCTTTCTCAAAAAGAAGTCTGAAGTATGTGAAAATTTCTCTGAACTGAAGGCCTTGATCAAGAATGCCTCCGGGCTTAAGATCAAGATATTGAGATTTGATAATGGTGGGGATTATGTCAGTAATGATTTTCTGCACATATTCTCCCAAATTGGTATTCAGGTCCAACATTCAATTCCTTACACTCCCCAGCAGAACGGTGTAGTGGAAAAGAATAATCGGTCTCGCAAGGAGATGACCACCTGTATGTTGGAATCAAAGAAGTTGGCTGAAAATTTGAGGGATGAAGCCATGCATGCTGCAGAATACATTCAGAATAGAGTGCCACACTCATCCATAAAATGGAGACCCATTTTGAAGCATACTTCGGACACGAGCCGGATTTGTTGAACCTACGGGTGTTTGGGTCCACTGCATGGGCCCAGATTCTACTTGATAAAAGACGGGATTTGCAACCACAAAGCATCGAATGTCTATATATTGGGTATCCTGATGAATAAAAAGGTTTCAAGCTACTGGATATCAAAATAAAACAGATCATCATTGAAAGGAGTTTCAAGTTCGATGAGCCTCTTCAGGAGGTGGAACTAGTGAAGGAGAAAACTGTTGAATTTCCTTCCTATTCTACTGAATATTTGGATGATGAAATTGGGATTGATGACCATGATTTGGATCCTCAGATTTCTGATATCATTGTGAAACAAAAATCAGAACCTGAATTACAAAATCATCTTCCCACATGGGCCCGACAGACACTCTCCTCCGCAGGAGATAACATTGGAAATCTGGATGATCCAAGGAGAACCCGGTCTGATTTCCAAAGAGCGGGTATTGCGCTCTATTGTCCTGATAATTTTCTGTCCAAAACTTGTTATTTGATGATTATTTTAGACCCAAAATCCTACTACCATGCTTGGAAGGATCCGAGATGGCAAGTTTCCATGGATGAAGAGATGAATTCTCTTCAGAAAAACACTACTTGGGAGTTAGTTTCTCTTCCTCTGGGAAGGAAATTGGTTCAATGCAAGTCGGTGTTTCGGACCAAGGTTGCTTCTGATGGAAGCACTTGAAAATATAAGGCAAGGCCGGTGGCCAAATTTTTCTCTCAGGTCCAAGGTGTGGACTACATGATACCTTTGCACCAGTTGCAAAAATGAACTCCATTCGCCTAGTTTTGGCAATTTCGGCATCCAAGCACTGGGAAGTGCATCATATGGATGTTAAGTCATCCTTTATACATGAAGATATTCATGAGGACATATACATGAAGCATCCTGAGGGATACATCACTGATCCATCTTTGGTTTGCAAGCTAAAGAAGTCACTATACGGGTTAAAACAGGCCCCAAGAGAGTGGTATTCCAAGATGGATGCCTTCCTTCTCTCGCAAAAATTCCAAAGGTGTAGATCAGATCCAAATGTGTATTTACAGAAGTTTGATGGTAATTTGATTATTATTGTTTTATATTTTGATGACTTACTGATCATAGGTAGCACAGTTGCTTCTATTTCAGCCATCAAAACTGCTCTCCACAATGCCTTTGAAATGAGTGATTTGGGGCTCCTACAACAATTTTTGGGACTCAAAATTGAGCAAAATTATGATGGGATAATGGCCACTCATTCCAAATACATATTAGAACTGTTATTAAAGTTTAACATGGATGAATGTAGGCCTGCACCATTCCCTTTCCTTTCAGGGCTCAGCCTTGAAGAACGAAAAATCACACCTCCCATGGATTGCACTATCTATCGACAACTAATTGGTAGCTTGTTGTACTTGACACATTATTGGTCTGATATCTGTTATGCATTGAATGTTGTATCAATATACATGTAGTAGCATCATCATCTTCATTGGAAGGCATCCAAGAGGATCCTCCAGTATATTCAGGGAACCAGGACCTACACCATTCACTATGCTGCAGACTCCGAGCTAGAGCTGGTTGGATATATAGATTCCAATTGGGAAAGTGATTCTATTTATCGGACATCTACTTTTGGATATGTATTCATGTTTGGTGGTGGCCCCATTTTCTAGTCCAACAAAAAGCAGGCTTCCATAGCATTATCTTTAACAGAGGCTGAGTATCGAGGAACGGTGAATGCTTGCATCCAAGCAGTTTGGTTGCAAGGCATTCTTTCATAGTTTGATCTTGGTAGTACTTTGTCCACTGTCCTCTTTTGTGACAATCAAAGTTCTATTAAGATATCCACATATCCAGTTACCAGGTAGAGGACGAAGCATGTAGATATCCACATGCACTATATCAAGGAGCTAGTGCATGATAGGACCGCCATTCTACAATACTTCCTGACTGATGAGCAGATTGTAGACATCTTCACCAAGATATTTTTAGAAAAGAATTTCACTTACCTCCGTTCACTGTTGGGGGTGACTTAATCAGGGTGATTCAGAATAATTTCAGTGTTCAACTTGAGGGGGGGGGGTGTTCCCACTGGTTTTTCCCTCTTTTCCTCACTTAGTTTGTTTTTTAGCATTGTTTCAGTTTCAGCATTGTACAGGGTGACCTATGGCCTTAGTTATCGAGGCCCTAACATTTTTATGCATTTTATGTTTTCTTACTCCTCCTGAGTATAGCTTAAGGGGGGGTGTTGGAGACATTTACCACCTTACACACTCATTTTGGTCAATTTGGCCTAGTTAAAACACTATCCTAAGTATTATTGACTTAATTGACATCATAGGAGCACTAGATGACATCAACTAGATCACGCCCATGCCTACCTTCACTCAAGGAGGCTAACTTAGGCTTCTCCAACATTCGAGGAGGCTAACTGGAGCACTCCGAGGGTGATTTGAGTGACATTGATGCCCCATATTGCTAATTGATGGTTAAAATTAGTTAAATAGAGTAGTGAAGGCACCCTCCATCATTAAATTGATTATTTATTGATTATTTAATGAACTAGAGTCAACAGAGGTGCCTCCAACAACTTCTGATGTTCAGTTACACTTCAGTTAACCTCATCAGGGTTCATTGGATTCATTGATGAGCTAACACTTGATGGTTGCCTTGATGTGACATGTGTCTGACCTACTTTTAGTTAGACTCATTCATTTATTGCACTCCGACTTCAGTTAGGGATGAGTTGAGTCAATTAGGGTTTTTATCAGTGGTTAACTTGAGTGTTGATTGTGGCTTACATTCAATTAAGCTAGATTCACTCATTCAATTCAAATGACCTCCTTGGGAATTTGAATTGCTTTGTCATTCATGCTTGCAGCATGATCTTATATTGTATTACTCATTCTTTGTGTGAATATACAGAGCGAATACTCAGTTTGTAGCACAATTACACCATTTTCATGACTTATTGTTATTAATCTTTGATGAGACTTGTGTTTAGTCCCTAGATTATTGTGACAGATTAATACCTAGAAAGTTGGAAATGGATCCCAACTACGTATTGGAGCTGATCCATGTCCTGGAAGTGAAAATATTCATATTCTCCCTCAGCCACGCATACAACACCTGAATCATAAGGGATTTTTTCACCTCAACCAATTAGTTGATCCGTTGACTACAAATTTATGGCATGAGGGGTGGAGAGAGGAAGGAAATATGGATATCCAAGGAAATATGTTGGAATCTTGGTATGTCTACAAAAAAAATATCAAATATGCACATATCCAACTCACTGAACCTCTTGATGAACTCATTTGGGCCCCCACTAATCATGGTCAGTACACCCCCAAGATTGGTTACCAACAGATCATCTCCTCAGCTCATTAGGGAGACCTGATTTGGTGAAGAAAAAGTATTTGGAAATCAAAATTCCCATAGAAAGAAAAACTATTTATATGGTGTGTAGTTGCAAATAATATTCCAATGTGGGACAAAATGAAGAAATCAGCAATTGAAGGCCCGTGCTAGTGTAGTCTCTGCAAAAATGAGGTAGAAATCATTTCCCATCTATTCCTAACCTATCCTTTTGTGCAAAACACCTAGAGCTCCTCAAAATATGTCTTAAATTTCAATCTGGATTGGTAAGGACAAAATATTGAAGAGGCTTGGAGAAATTGGTCAACCTCAATCAATACAATATCAATAAGGTCCCTTCCTCTTATACTCATCCATGGTATCTAGATTGCAAGAAATTTAGCTATCTTTTAGGAAAAAACATCCAATCTAGATATTACTACTAAAGAAGGGATTGACATTCTCTCTTACTATCCATAGTCTAAAGACACCCCTACAGTTTGTCTCCTAACTGAGGAACAAATAAACTTCTCCCAACTATGGGATTTCTTTGATGGGGATTCACATGATCCAGTATGTGGTGGTGGAGCAATCATTTTCCTAAAAAAACACCATCACTTTCAATTTCAAATGGGCATGGGAAGGGGAACAAACAACTTTGCATAACTTCTCGCTTTAAAGCTTCTTCTTTGTTTTTCATCTGAGAAAAACTGCAAAAACATCCAAATTTTTGGGGATTCAAAGCTTGTGATAAACTGGATCAATAAAACACAAAATTACAGAATTTTAAAACTCTACCCTTTCTTTGAAGATGTCTGCAGAATTATGGAAACTTTTGACTCCATAACATGTCGTCATGTTTACAGTGAGTGAAAATCACAGGTGAACAAACTTTCCAAAGGACTAAAGTTGGATCAGGGTACATGGAAAATATTGGAAACACATGATGGGGAACAGTTTGAATATAACCACATACCTTTCATTGAATTACAACATATATAAGATCACCTCCTTGATAGTGTTTTGCAGATTTTTGGACAAAGAACTATTTTTGTATAGCAGTGATTTTGTAGCACTCATCGGGCCACAAAAAGACGACAACCAGCCTCTCTTTTTTTGACAACTAGAAACTGAAAACTTATGTTTTTATTTTTCGTGGGGAGGAAGGAAATGACAACACAAAAGACATGCATAAAAACATATGGACACCTAATTTTGTACGGAAATCCATAGTCGATTTTGGGCTGGAAAAATCTGATATATTGGAGCTGCAAGGCTCGTCCTTCTTGCAAATGTATGATTGCATACATTCCGTGGATGTAATTTCATTATTATAATAAAATTACACTTTTTTCTCTGGAAAAAAAAAAGGTGTAATAGTGTATATCTATTTTTGCAAAGTCAGTATAAAAGTTTTATGTACTTTTTAAAGTAAAATATAAACAAAATTTAAAATTGATGTGTTAGTTTATTAATTGAGGCCGTTAACATAATCAAAATATTGGCATTGATGTGTAGAACTAAGTTCACATATTTCAATATAAAAAAACACAATAACATTTTTATATTAAAATTTCTATTAATGTATAGTTGTGGTTTAGTGGTTAAATTATAATTCCATATAAGGATCCAAATTCAATACTTTATAATAAGTTTTATATTTAAAGTAATAAATTATATTTTGTTAAATTTGATATTGAATTTTTATTCCACAAATTAAAAATCGAAAGTAAAATATTGGATGTACAAATATCTTCTTATTAAATTGTTTCCTTAAGGTGTCTTCTTAAAGGCTCATCTTTAGTGATTAACTGTAGGAAATAATATTTACTAATCCATAATGTTGTTCTATAGGCATTTTCATAGAAACTAAAGGAAGTCTCATGTTTTTGTTTCAAAGGAGGGACGCCAAATTAAAAGTGTCCTATTCCTCCATTGAAGAATTCTTCTTTGTCATCCCATTCTATGATGTGATGCACAATCTAGATTGTGTTAGGAGTGATTTTTCATAGTATCTTTAATTTTGTTATAGATTGTCAAGATGGTTTAGGTTTATTTTTGTATAAGGTATGGAACTCCGCAGATTTTTGACATTTTTTTTTAATATTTGAGTTTTTTTTAAGTAGTAGAAAGTTTAAATAATATATATTAAAGGAGTTTTTTTCATGAAGGATTTTTATTGTTTTTTTGTCAATAGTATTGTGAGCACATAAATAATGTAATTTTTTATTCACCTCTAAACATAAATTACATTTTTATGAGAAAAAAATAGAAATATCTTCATAATTGGTGAGATAAGTGATAAAATTGGCAACAATATACCCATTTTCATATGGGCTAAAGTTGATAAGTGGACAAATTCACTTATCTATTGTCATTTTAACACTCAGTTTTTGATCTACTTATTTTTTTCCAATTTTTTACTATTTGTGTTATCTTAAAACGGGCTAAAACTCCCATAGGAAAAGCTCCATTATCCAAGTTCCTATTAATGATCAATTGGTAAACTATAACATCCAATAAAATTCGTACAAAAGTTTTGGTAAAACTTCACTTAGAAAGGAGTGAATTTGTTTATTTCATTTTCATATCAACCATTTTTTCATACAAAGAAATCATATATATAGAAACCCATAAGAATACTGTTCATACGAAAAAACCCAAAAAGGCATGAGATAGAAAAGGATTTTAAATAAAAAGGCTCAACATTTATAAAAAAGATAATATTAAGTTTGAAATATTGATGAAAAGTGATAAACATAGCTATTATCCAATGGTAGGATATGAAGTAATGCATGGTATGACAATCACAACTTGGTTCTTCATTGAGTCTCATGGAGATTCATTCAACCTTCAAAATTCTTATGACACTCCTTGTCCAATTGAAACATTTAGATCTAAAAGTATTGTGTTGAAACTAAAACATGATATTCATCTTATTACATAAAATTCAAGTTATCAACATATAACATGACCCTTCTTTAAGAGAAAACTATGATTAACAAAAAAGAAGCACGAAGTTTAATATTTATGTGAGATATTAAACTTGAATATTACCTATTTTATATTTTATATTTTAAATAGACTCTTCCACTTGATTTTGATTTATTAAACATATCGAGTTTCTTTTGATTTTTATGGAGTTATGGAGTTTGGTTTTATTATAAATGTTTAAAAATCAAGTTTATCATTTTTATCTTTTACTTGGTTTCACATATTTACAGAATAAGGTGTTTTGTGTTTTCCAATATTCATTCAAAATATTTTAGTGCCAAAAATATTAAGTCTGGTACAATAACAATTAAAAAAGGAGCAATTAGGTTATTGAATTCAAATGTTTATGCAATTCAATTTGTTTCTTAAGTGCAGAAACAGATTTAACAGTGTCATAAACCTTTGGGGAAACCAAATTATACAAGTTTATAAATACCAAAAAAAAGGGTTTATCTTTTAACTTAGGATTAATATAGTTATATTATTACTTTAAAGTAGTTTGATTAGAGGTTAATTTTTTTGGTCTATTTTGTTTATAATTTGTGACTTAATTATTAGATGTAGATATTTTCTTTGGTATTTATTATTAACCATTATATTAGTGGAAATTAAGTTGTGATTATTACAATTGGTATACAGATTGTGGTATTTTGGAGCTTATGTTGGTTTGGGTAATTTCTTCTAAATAATGTGATTTGTTTTTAAAATATTTATGTCATAGAAACAAATCTAAAATAAATATATTTTAAGCATATCTCACTTAATAATAGATTTTTTTAAATATGGACCTCTCAAAGTACTCTAAAGCATGCAATCAAATTTTTTTTACCCTATCAAGTGGGAGGAAGAAGCCAAAAAATGTATGATACCAGAGAGAATTTTAAACAAGAGCCACCATGTGGAAATGTCCCCTACTTTGCTAATAGCTCTGGTTATAAGATGGTAGCCATAGAAAAAAGAATGTAGACAAAAAAAAACATGTTTGAATTCATTTACCACCATAAAAGGTAAATATGATTCATTTGTCATGCCATTCACTAAATTCCTTCTCAACTAATTATTGGTTTGTATAAACTATAAGAAAATTAGCTCATGCAACACTCCAAAATCTAGGTTACTTTACTTTGATTCACAAAGAACCACAAATGCATAGATGATTATGGTACTAAATCTCTTTTTATTCATTAATAACATAACACAACTCCACATACTTAACACATGCATCATAACCAACCATATACTTTAACTATTATCCAACTTATTATTAATCTTTCTAAGTGGTTAGTATCTTTTATGAGGTCTCATCTATTTTTATGAACCACCATCCATATTGGCAAATGGATCATAGAGCATGTATTATGGGCAAAGAATCTTTTGAAGAATAAATTAGTATATTTTGTAAGTTTTCATTTATTTTTAGGAACCACCATATAGATTGATAAATGGATCATAGGGAAACTATTAAGGACAAAGAATGAATATTCTTAATAGAGAGAAAATCATGCTAAATGATTTGAAGAGCCCACACTGAAAATTATAAAAATGGAAGTATACCTTAACCAATGCCATTTGTCCATTTCCATCACTTTGCAATCACCACTTTAGGTATTTTCCCAAACAAGGGAGAATCCAGTTAATGAGGCATTAACAAATGTAGGGGTATGGCAATTACCTTATAAATTACTTAGAAAAAAATGGATTTCACAGAATGAAGATACCCGAAGAAATCCTAATTGAACAAGTGCACCTACAAATACCAAGTAGAAATGGTGATTTCAACTACTTGTTATTCAAATTTCTTAAGAAAAAATGCACAAATTGTATGTTAAAATTTAATAATAAAAAAATTAAATTAAAAAAATAAATATGTTATATTATAATTTAATATTTCAAAAATATTAATTTTATATTACAATTAAATAATTAAAAGAAAATTAAATTCATAGTTTGATAGCTAAGAAAAAGAATATATATATTGTAAACACATTTTTTTTAAATGATGCTATAATTCAAGTCCCATGTTTTGTTATGATGACAAAGTGTTTCACATAAAATGATGATGGAAGATGTAATATTGTTATTGTTTTTTACATAGTTGTGGTGATAAATACTTATAGGGATACATGGGTTAAGGGCCTCCCTACTCAGCAAGGACACAAAATTAGGGTATTCTGATGGATGCCCCTTCTTCAGCAATAATACCTATTAACAACTAGTTATTATTGAAAGATAGGCATTTTTTTATTTACTTGTTAAATAATTATTTTAAGGGTGATCAATATCGGTAGTGGGCCTTCACTTCTACCTCAATATTATAATAATAGTAGGTATCAACTCGTAGTATGGCTCCTTTCTCCCCCGTGCCAATAGAAACACCTCATTCAAAACTAGGAATTGGTGAGGTGTGAAGTACCATGGGGAGGAAACACGAGTGTGGTCCATGCCTACAACAAATATAGAGACCACTTTTTGGATTGGATTGGAATGTGTAGCCTCATGGTACATAGCTGGAGAACCTATTATTAAACCAATTGATCTTGTGGATAGATAAGCAATAGATAAGTATGTAGTAATAGTAGTAGTAGTAGGGACATACATATAGGTGGAGATATTAATCCTTCTTGTTAAGAAAGTAGAATTGTTCTTCCCATCCAAGCAAGTATGTATCGACATAAATTACTACAGTACCTTCTGAATAATTATGAAACACAACACCATTAAAATTGGTGAGGGCATAATCTCGAGGCATGAAACACCAAAAATGAAGTTAATGTATGCATACATAAGAGCTCCTCCAAAACTTGGGAGGGAATTCTTGCTGCATGACACCAGCTCGACCTAGCCAATAATCAGCAAACAAAAAAACAAAATCGGAAAAAAAAAAAAAATTTGAAAAATATCATAACATTGCATCGACTAAGCTGAGAGACATAAAAATAATACATTCTAATGAAATATAAATGTCCTTGGTTGGGGGCTTTGGGGACATAAAAAAATTGAAAATTAATATAAGTGATATACATGCTCGAAACTTTGCATTTGATCATATATATTTCTCGATAAAATTACATGCAAATCCACTTGTAATTCATAACACAACACATTTTGCACTAAAGTTTGAAACCCCAACTTTGTTAGTGCATGTGGAGAAGCTAGACATCAATTCCAAGTCCAAGGATATATATATACATATATATATATATATATATGCCAAATTCTTGAAAGAAGCATGAATAATTGGTAGTTTGTGAGAATCACGAATACCTAGCAAGTCAATGAGAAAAGAAACATGTAGATGATCTACTATTCTAAGCTCGCAAAGCTGGTCATATTGATAAAGTGAATATTTCCTTTACTATGCATCTCAGCTTTTCAATTGTTTTTAGTACAATTTGCAAGTCTTTCATGACACATCACAATCAAACCAACCCAAAGCATTTTCTATAATATATGTGATGTTAATAAAAAATACACATAACCAGATGTGCTCTTTGTTTATCAGTGTATCAAAAACCTTAGACAACCTACCCAAAAGCGACTCTTAGTGTGAGATTAGGTCTACTATGCTTCCAATGCATGTATGAATTTTGAGAGGTTGACTAGTACCAGACAAAGTAAGCAGTGAAATATGACAACACTGAAATATGACATGCAGAGGATGCACTCATATTATTATGTTTACTCAACAAATATTTTTCTAAATGGGCATTGAAGTTGAAGTTGTGAAGTTTTATCATTTGCAAAAAACACAAATCCTTTTTAGTGGGTAGCAAAATTGGAATTTTTAATGCAAAGACCCATTCAACATCCACTCAGAAAACTAAGGACTTTTTGAGGACTTCACCATGAATATTGTGCAATGCTATTAGGAGGATTATGCAATGTTGTCACTTGATAAAAGTGAACATCTTCTAATATTGTTAACTATATCAATTTTTGACATCACTTTAAAACTATCTTGGAATCACTAATAAAAAATTAAACTTAAAGATCTTGGAACCACTTAAAGAATTAAAATTATCTTTCAAAAATTGCAATGTAATATTGGATTGATAATAATATTAGTCTATAAAAAAATGGATTCAATCACATAAATCATTTTGTTAATGATATTAATCCATATGTACATAATATTGTATAATGTTATCATTCGTATTCATCTCATACTAATGAATACCATACTATTATTAATCTAGTAACAATATTCATTCTTATATATGATTTCTTTTACTACTTTTTAAAGCAAACACAATTTATTAACGGTTTAGACTAACCATATTTGATATTCTATGATGCTATTTATGTGTTACTTTTAAGTTATTATTTTTATATTATTTATTTACCTATATAACATCACTATTATTGTGTTTTAATAAAGCCATAATAATTATTAATTACTTTTATATTGAAAAAACAATCTACAAACCATTAATCAGATATTAATGTAAAAACTATAAAAAAATTTATACATACAACAAAAAATAATTTATAAATATGTACAAAGTACACAATTTTTACCTATGCAACTAATAGGATCATGAGTGTATTTTACTTCAACACTTTCACCATAAATTTTTTCTGGGCATCAACTTCCCACCTTCGTTGTATAAAGCAGAGGAAAGGGGTTTGGTACTGGGCGACCAGATTCTTTATAAGGTGTTCAACGGGTGAATCTCATGGAGCAATTTAGTTCATCTATGGATATTTCACTTATTTATCCAGTTTGGTTCATACGTATAGGAAAAGTGGAAATTTCCAATTGACCTAAAGACACCTAATTTTAAAAAGAGATAAAAAAAAGCATGTTGTTACGTCGATAGGCGTATATATGTGATATTTTGGGGATGGGCTTGCTTGAGCGGATCATCAAGATCCACCAAAGCTCGACAGTTGTATGGCTGCGATCCGTTTCTTTGTCTGATCTTTAAACTATCATTTAATAGTGGGTTAGTTATTGTTTACATGTCGTAACTAATAACTACATTGTTGTTCCGATCACATAGCGTGGAAGCGGTTGAACATCATGGTTGCTGTGTCGTTTCCTGAACAAATCTTTTGCTCCCATCTTGAACACAGAGTTGGATCAGTTAGTTATCTCCTGCGCTATGGGGGAGATAGTTATGCAGGCCGCTTTATATAATAATGGATTTTGTTCTGTTCGTGATGCAGTAGTTCTGGTATGGACTTCATTTCTCATTTTATAGCAACAACCTAAACCTACTTTCCACGACAGTATTTCATATCTTGTTGCATGGTTTGAAGTTTGGTTACATTATCATTTTTCATTTGGATTTTGGGTAACGAAAGTGTTAAAGTTATTGGCATTACAGACGAAGGGACCGAGCTGGTCTGTTCCGACGGGAAGGAGAGACGTGTTGGTATCGTCTTCATTAGATGCGGCTACTTTGCCGATGCCATCGGATTCCGTTAGTGTACTGAAACAGAAATTCTCAGACAAAGGCCTCACTGCTGAAGACCTTGTCATCCTTGTTGGTAAGAACTCTGTATGCTCTCTACATTAATACGTTGCTGCGATTATAGGCGTTGCCACAATAATGAATTTATCTGGGGTTTACTTTTTTCACATCCAGGATTGCATACGATAGGACAAACTGACTGCCAGTTTTTCAGTTGCCGCCTTTACAACTTCACATCGACAGGGGACGCAGCCTCACCGCTGAAGACCTTGTCATCCTTGTTGGTAAGAACTCTACATGCTCTCTACATTTAAAAGGTTGCTGCGATCATAGGCGTTGCCACAATAATGAATTTATCTTGGATTTACTTTTTTCACATCCAGGAGCGCATACGATAGGACAAATTGACTGCCAGTTTTTCAGTTACCTCCTTTACAACTTCACATCGACAAGGGACATGGATCCCACAATGAATACGGCATCTCTGAGCGATCTTCAATCTCAGTGCCCTTCTGGTGGCGATGGGTCGAAGAGAGTTGCTTTAGAAAAGGGAAGCTCCACCACATTTGATGCGACTTTCTTAAGCACTTTATATCATATTTGGAGTATATCTATGATCAACAAGATTCCTACACCAAATAAGATCCTCCACATTTTCCTTTATTATAAGACTTGATTTCTTTTAGAGGCATGGAAGTAATTGGTCTAATCTTCCTCTTGTATCCAACAAATCCTAGTCTCCCAACATCAAACCATTCCTTACTCATAATAATTGATATTAGACAATCAATTACCATAACACATGAGTACCAAAATAACACATGTTGAAAGTTATGTGGGATTGTGATGTTTATGTCGCATATTCTCATTTGATAATTTCATTTTGTTTTTATTAAATTTTGTAACTATTTTGAGATTTTGGATTTTATTTAATTAGAATAAGCTTTATTTTAATAATTTTGATAAATAATTTCCATGTATTAATATATAATACGATACTTAAGATGTATAATTTTAGGAAATAATTTCCATGTATTAATATATATTATGATAAAGAAAAAAACTTTCTATGTATTAAGATGTATTTTAAACCTTTGTTAAGGGTAAATAAATAAATCAAAATATAATATTCTTAATTCTATGAAATTGACCATTTCAATTTGTTTTTTTAGAATTTTGTAACTACTATAGGTTTTATTTTAATAAATTTGAGAAATACTTTTTATGTAAAAAAAAACTAGATTCTTGCTTGACATAATAAATAAACAAAATCATATATATATATATATATATTCTCAATTATTTATTCATGGTGGTTTTAATCTCACCTAATTTTTTATTTGTTTATTTTAGTTCAATATAATATTAAATTTTTATGTTTTATAAAAATAATTTAAAAATAGAAGAAATTAAACAAAATTTTTCTTTGAACTAATCCAAATACAAGAAATAAACAATACAATATAAGTTCTAAAAACACTTTTAACAATTTCCCAATCTATTATTTGAAATTAAACTTTGAAATTTGGTTGTGTGATAGAATTAAATGGAATTTCAGGCACAGGAAACTACCTAGGGTTATAAGCTAGGTATGCCTGGTAACTTGAGAAATTGTGTTTTTTGTGTTTTCTGAAAAGGTGGATCAATAGGACAATTAAAAGACTTAGCAGTAAGACAACATGCCATGCAACATGCCATGCCTCTAAATAAGCCAGTGCTTCGAGGAATTAAATATCAGCCACAGTAAATAATCGAGGTATGAAGAAAAACATTCGAGATAACCAAATACATTGAAATGCAGGGTCATACAAGAATATAAAGAAACACTAATTCATCCATGAGCTATATCAGAAGATGACAGTTCTGAACAACTGAACTGAATAAAATCAAATGTAGAATAATGAAAGTGCGGACAGACTGATATCTAATAACCAAAGGAAACTGTGATTCATATAGCAAAGAAGTGTTCAGTACATAGTCAAACATATATCCTCAATCGAACCCCTTAACAGTCTCAGTTCTTAGGCTTTTAAAGCCTTTACAAAGCAGTTTCAAGATCCTAAAAGCATGGATCTGTTTAATTAACTAAAACACTAACTGACAGTCAAAAGCAAAAAGATAGGGACTGATCCCTAAAATCAAGGAAATTCTGATATGGAGATCTCCTTCAACAGCTTGATGGTTGGTGAAATGAAGCAGCCTTCCAAGGCTCGGTGAAGACGCGCCACAGATTTGATTTTTATGATGTGGTAGTCGACTTGTAGAGATGTTCCTCCAAATAAGGTCTGAAACTTAGTCAAAAGAACCCACTGATTCACAACTTGCTCAAAACCTCTGAGATATAGATAAAATGCTTTATAATCCATTTATTTCTATTAGCTCAGCGAATCAAAACTGAGTTCTGGGCGAAATTAGAGAACCTTTGCAAAAACAGGCTTTTGGCAGCTAACTATTCTGCTGATTTCGTGCCTTAGCCGCCGGAAGTCAGTCCTTTCGGCAGCTAATGAGCTCTGTGGGGCTCGCCTAAGCTGCTGAAAGCTGAAAACTGTTTCAAAAATTAAAACCCAAAACAATGCTTTCCTGCATGCTCGTGACCAGTCGCTAGGACTTCTTTGAAGCTGCTCCTTTCCCTCTAGTCACTCGTTTAGTCTGTCTTTGCTGAAATTTCATAGGCTGTTCTTGCTGAGCTTCCACAGGTGTTACTTCCTCAGGGATCGTGGCCACCTCAGCCAACGTGTCTAGACCAGATGGTTGTGCTTCTGTGACTACTGGTTGTACCTCTGTCCCCTCCAATTCCTTCAACTTTAACCTGAGCATCCTGAGATTGCGGTAGATCTTGGCATTTTCTTTTATCAGCATTGTGTTCCTCTCGGTTGTTTCCTTGAGTCTTTCGACGATTTCCTGGCTCCGATCATGCAGTGCCATATTTCTTCCAATCAGCTCTGCGTTGTGCAACTTAACCTGCTTCTCACTATGTCTTGCCTGAGAAAGTTCCTGTAGCAGCTTATTGAATTTGTTGGTCTCTGGTGTGGAAGGTTTGGGACCTGGTACATCAGTCAAGGGAGGGTCTTTACTTTTCTCACTCTCCATGGGCTGCTCTGTTCCTTGTTTTCCTTCGTCTCCAGATTAAGATCCTGAGTAGGGGAGATTTAGTGGATTTTTTCCTTGAGGAGCTCCTTCAGCTTGTTCAAACACCAGCTTTCTCTTTGACCTTCTCCTTTTGCTGGATGAGGAAGGGGATTCTGTTTGGGTTTGAGGAGAGATGGCTCTCCTCTTTCTCTTGCTGGTCTTGGGAGTGCTACTCTTCTCGCCCTTACCCTGCTCAACTGCCTCTTCACTGACAAGCTCTGTGGGGAACTCATGCCAAAATAAAAAATAATTCCAGTCTACACTTCTCTTCTTCAAAAGCTCTTTGATTATCAATGTTATGAGACCCTGGTGAGAGATCCTGCTTTGATAAAAAAACCCTGGATAGAACCGGAACTTCAACTGCGTGATAATATGACATAACCAGGGACCTTGGGTCTGCTCACAATGTTTGAGAAATAAGATACCCATTTGAATGAGCCCAGCAGGTGATCACCTATGATATCGCCCAGCTCGTGTGAAATTATTAATCGATCAGATTGCGGATAACCTTCAGATGGAAGTATGCATCATGATATTCTGTATAACCCTCTGCGATTAGAAATGAAATGATGTGGGCGCTTCATGACTCGCTCTCGGCAGCTTACCAACACTAAACCTCATGATGGTCATATGAGATGCGTTCTAATCTTCCTTTTGGCGGCAAAACACAGGCTCGCTTGATGTGAAGTCGAGGACGGACACGACCCCTTTTTTTTTAATTTGCTGATGAGATCGTTTTTGGCAGCTAATGTCATTCTAGTTAATCTTCTTAGCTGCCGAAACTGAGCCTTTTCGGCAGCTAACTGGCCTTCACAAAACAGAGTTAGCTACCAAAACCTGTCTTTCCCAAAATTTGAAACCAAGACTCAAATAAATCAGATTTTTGACTTAGTACTAAGGATGGGGACCTCGTTATTGACTCTAAAAAATTTCAAAATAAATTTTTGGACTCAAAGCTATCACCTAAAATAATGAGAAATCGACTGGTTATTTTAGGAGATAACATCTGGCTCCTACTTGGGGATGGAATCCTCCCAGTGAGGTTCCGAAGAATCCCAGAACCAAATGCCTTTCCTGGAAATAAAACTGACACCTAGTCTAGTACTCCCATTGGGCATGGAGTTTATTTAACACACTGACTCTAAACAAAAGAAAAGACGAATATTTTACAATGAGAAAGACCCGAGGTCTTTATGAGAGGTAGATTTTCAAAAATCACCCATTGAATGGGCCACCTGCGAGAATCTGTCCATCCAGATGATGAAGAACAAAAGTGTTGTTGTGATAAGCCTCTGCTATAATGTATGGACCAGTCCATAATGAATCAAACTTACCATGCTGTCCCTTCTTTTTCCTAGCTGCATCCCATTTCAAAACAAAATCACCTATTTTGAACACCTCCTTTTTTGTTTTCCTGTCAAAAGTGTTTTTTACCTTCATTTGATGATTTTCAGACTTTTCTATCATATGCTCTCTCTCCTGCTGTAACTCCACCAATTGGAAAACTCTTCTAGTGTGATCATCAGGTTCAGATCCGACCTCTTGAAGGAAATTAGTCACTGGTAACACAAGTTGGACTGGGAATATGGCTTCAGTGCCATAGACTAATTTAAATGGGGACGTACCAATGGATTTTTTGATAGTGACTCTGTCGGCCCACAAGGAAAATTTTCACTTGCTGTCCCAACTTTTCTTATTTTCCTCCAACAATTTCTTGATGATACGAGACAAACTTTTATTTGAAGACTCAGCTAGTCCGTAGCCCTGTGGGTAATATGACATGGAATGAGCTAGTTTTACCCCCATCTCTTCACGTAAGCTCACCAAATGTCGGTCATTAAAGGCAGGAGCATTGACTGTAATCAGCTTCCTGGGACAGCCAAACCTTGAAAAGATATTACTAAACAGAAAGTCAATAATAACCTTATGAGTAGCATTCCTCGTGGGAATGGCTTCGATCCATTTCGTGAAATAATCTGTGGCAACCAATATCCATTTGTGCTGATTGCTTGATGAAGGATGGATCTCTCCGATGAAGTCCAAGCCCCATTGCTGGCTACCTAGGGTTATAAGCTAGGTATGCCTGGTAACTTAAGAATTCAATGTTTTTTGTGTTTTCTGAAAAGGTGAATCAATAGGACAATTAAAAGACTAAGCAGTAAGACAACATGCCATGCCTCTAAATAAGCCATTGCTTCGAGGAATTAAATATCAGCCACAGTAAATAATCGAGGTATGAAGAAAAACATTCGAGATAACCAAATACATTGAAATGCAGGGTCATACAAGAATATAAAGAAACACTAATCCATCCATGAGCTATATCAGAAGATGACAGTTCTGAACAACTGAACTGAAATAAATCAAATGTAGAATAATGAAAGTGTGGACAGACTAATATCTAATAACCAAAGGAAACTGTGATTCATATAGCAAAGAAGTGTCCAGTACATAGTCAAACATATATCCTAAATCGAACCCCCTGTTCCCCTCAGTACTCAGACTTTATAGTCTTTACAAAGTCGTTTCAAAATCCTAAAAGCATGGATCTTATCATCCTAATCAAAACGGTGTAAATGCAAAAATAGATATGATTCCTTGAATCAAGGAATGATGAGTGTGATCTCCTTTTTTAGTGCTCGGTGGGGCTGAGTTTGGCGCACAACAACTTGAGATTAATGATGTGGCATTCATTGTAGGAGTGCTGCCTTAAAAAGATGCTTGAAAGCTGGGAAGACTGACTCTCTTTGCCACCTGTAGCACTGCTCATATCAAGGCTGAAAATCTGGACTGAAAAGGTGGATCGAATCCTCAACTAGCTGCACAAAATCTGGAGTTGATTGCTTCACAATCGAGATGTAATCTTCTCCTCCTTCAAGTCTTAGACAGATGTAACACACTTCAATGAAATATGGACAAGTCGAATAGTTCATCTTTGACATTTCCAATGGAAAACTGGAGAACTCTGCCATCTGTCAATATCATTTTGGTTATTGCCATGAAGATGGGTATACTCTGTCCCAAGAATAGATGATAGTACTCCAGCTGGCACATAGATCTGTTACGAATTTACGAGGCCTCAAGATTTATGTCATAATTATGTCAACTAATAGTCGAGAAGCTGCACCCACAGCTGACCATATTTCTTCCTTTTCTTGCAGATATGTGCTCTAATTCTTCATGGCTGAATTCATCATGTTCACGATCCAATTTCAAAATGGCTTTCAGGCCTGCTTCAATAATTGCAGCAACAAATGATTCAGTGATTGCTATAATGAATACAACCATGAGCTAGGAAGATTTTAAGAAAGCATAACCAGGTTCTCTAGAGCTGGTCTTTGCACTTTCTAACTGAAGCAATGCTAACCAAGTGATAGCAAATTAATTCCATTACATATAACAGGGTCAACTAAATACTCTTTTCACTAATCAATTGAAGTGATGTTGATCAGGTTCAGTCATTCACTTCTATGGCATATCATAATAATTTTCCCTAATGAAAGAGACAAAATAGCTGTAGGGACAGATTCAGCCGAAGAGACATCTTCAAGTGAGCAGATAGCACAATTCATTGGAAAATTCATCAGTGGACATCGTGAAGGCCACTCTATATTATCCCAGTCAACAGTTGGAGGGAACATTTTATAATCTTTTTGCATGAAGAAACCCTGACATTCATTTGCATTAACTTCTATTTTGTCCAACCATTTAACTGAGCGTGCACCAATTGTGCCTGGAACAACAACACGAAGGGGGTATCCATGGTCTCTGCTCAATAACTTGTCATTCATTTCATACGCAAGCAACCATCTGCAATCTAGGAATAGACTGTATATAAGATTCTAAACGATGTGAATGCTCTGCACCTGACTGTCTCCCCACACCACCGGGACCTTGAATAACCACAGGAATAGTAAACTCTCCACCTGTGTTGCTGCGCTGGATTAGCCACATCTTCCACGCGTCTTTTCCATGCAATTACTGGTCCACGAAAGTCAATGAGGGCCTGTATAGTTTCAATGCCGAACATTCATAATAATTCAATGAGTTGTAATAAGCATAGTAGACTTGGTACTCAATACTGGGCTTTAGCATGTGGACTAGAATTTGTTAGTTCATCGATTGACATGTAGCTAGACATTTAGCGAGTGCAAGAGTAGGAGGATTTTTATTTTTACACATGGAAACACTTTCGATAGCTAAAATCATTTGGGTAGACCACTTTAGCTGCCGAAACTGGCCTGTTTCGGTAGTTAAGTAAGCTTCCACAGACTTTACAAGCTGCCGAAAGTTGAGATCCTAGATTTTAAAACCCAGGACTCGTAGAAATAATTTTTTTTTTACCCATTCTATCACTCAAAATGACCGTGGTCAATTTGGGAGATAACATCTGGCTCCTACTCGGGGATGGAATCCTCCCAGTGAGGTTCCGAAGAATCCCAGAACCAAGTAGTTCCAGTAGCCTTTAGCATTGGGCATGGAGTCATCAAGCCATCAGCACTGATCCCTCTGCAAACCTGCTTGTAGTCTGCCTGTAGCCTGCCTTCTGTCATCCTTGTTCTGTAGAGTTTGGAGTCTTTCAAATGAGACATCTAAAATGCTTCTAATAAGAGGTCTAGCATTCTGATCTCGATGTTCCATCAACGATGATCTTAGGTAATGTGGACTTTGCAAACCTACTGCAGGATTGTGAACCATATCCAATTGAGGAGCGAATGACCCAGATGGCCAAGAAAAGTGATTGTTTTGTTCAGACCCCAAAGAAGATATCAATTCCTGTGCAGGACCAGAATTTGGCCCAACAACTTGCATGTGAACACTCTATTTTCCACATCATAGAATTTGCAAATATGGATGTTGGTCAGCCTTTTCAATCCTGGAAGTGCAAAGAAGGGCCAGGAAGAAAGTCCAGAGCCAGAATGGCCTATACTTGCAGCCTCAGACCTGTGCAAAAATTATAACATTCTGCCCTGTTTCTTCCCATTCAAGATTTCCTTTGGGCAAAATGAGCTTGATAAAAGGCTCTTCATGCTCCCTTAAGGCAGAACATGCTGGATCTTCAAAATGAAATTGAAGTAATTGAATCGAGGACTTTCAAAGGCTGATTTGACCAAACAAAATATGAAACAAATTATACATAATGACAGCTGGTACTTTCATAGATGTATCACCAAGTGGAAGACCAACAACAGCTCGCAAATGCTGCTCAAATTTTGAAACATAACATGCTTCAATTGTATAATGATCGCTGTTGTGGGGTCTAGGATCCATTTCATTCAGTAAAATATAGACCGCAATCATTCACAAGACTTTGAAGTTTCTCTGCATGCTCAAATGAAATAGACTGCTCCCATATCATACATTCCCTCTAAAGAGGCCCCACACGCACAGATTTCACAGTTTTAATAACTTGAGCCTTAAAGGAATTGTAGACATCTTGGTGCACATAGAACCACTCAGCACCAGCACAGCTCTGACTATTTGATTGTAAAGCAGCTCTGATAGCTATTTGTGCAACATGAGCGACATCCATATCAAAGCAATGAATGCATCTTTTCCACCAAGTTCAAGTGTTACTGGGATCAATGTCTTTGATGTATTTCCCATGACCATCTTACCAACAGCAGTAGATCCAACAAATATCACTTTATCAACTGGAAAAGACAGGTGCTTCTCCAGTTTCACCAAAACCTGTTATCCCATGAATCATATCGGAAGGTTCTCCTACTACCAAAAGTCCTGTTTGAATGATCCGAAAATAGAAGCAACCAAACCAGCTTGCATGCTCTGACAGATTGCAGTTCTCTAGCAGAATGGCCAGCAAACCCAGTATTTTCTTGTGGTGAAGCATACTTGGTGTTATGACCTGAATATGAATTATAGCATAAATCAATGGAATTATACACATCTGGCAGTCTTGAAGCTCGATATACATCTGTTGGTGGACCTGAAGCCCTGTACACCTGAGTTTCAATCGTTATTTTCATAGGCCATATCATTGTGATAATAGTTAATGCATAGTAGGCTGGAACCCATCTGTGCTCTACATACAGCCTGCTCTGCTTATTCAACAACAACTGAAAATGATCTACGTGCTCATAAGAAGAGCTTATTCTTCTGCCTACTCCTACACTAACCAGTAGAGGCAGATTTATTAAGTAAGATCAAATTTCCAATGTAGCCATGTTAGAAACTGATTTACAGTCACCATGATAGATCTTGACCCGGAAAGTAATAAAGGCCATATCATACAGAAAAGAGATTTGAGCAAATGATGAAGACAATCTCCTTCTGACAGAAATATCTTTGGATTTATGCTGCTCATAGAATCCAAATATCTAGCAATAGGATCATCAAATTCACAAAACAATACCTCTTTGGACTGCTGCTCTAACTGTAAATTGAAAAGATACTAAAGACTACCTTTACTAATCACATTGTTAAATGCGGGCTGCTCAAGATCTATTTGAGAAACATATACTATAGACTGTTGATCTGGACTGTTCAGTTCCTCTCCACTATCACTCTCTTCATATGTGCTGTGATCTACCTTCTCCTGCAAGTTTAAAAAATGTGAGCTGCTCATAACATGTGATGTAGATTCAACCCCAGGATTCAGATCTTCTTCATTGTTATTAATATAAAGAGACTCATGACTAGTATCAACTACACCATCAACATATTTGTGATCATGATTCTGTTTTTTTAGCTGAGAATTAAACAGTCCCTGCAAATCTGGACTTTGTAGGCTGTCCTCATCAACCTCTGCAGATCTGAAACTGTCAGCTGTTGTCTTGTTAGTCTGCTCAACATCTTCAAACTTTTCAGAGGGAATAATCTGATCATCATCTTTAAATATTTCGAGAGAAACAATCTGATCATCATGACAGTCATTTTTAATAAATGAATTTGATACAATGTTAATAACATCCTCATGGCTATCGTGATGTGAATTAGCAATTTCTTGATCATAATGTAGAATATTCTCTTCAGCAGCATACTCTTCATGAACATCCGAATCCTTAGTTGATGAATGAAATTCATGACAACACTGAGGATAGAGAAAATCAGCTGGAAAATGATCCGTACAAAACACATGAAAAGTGGCATGAAAATCTGCTAAAGAATTGACACTTGCATTAGGCAAAGACCGATACCAATCACGGGCAATCCCTTTTAATGAACAACAGAAGAGCCGGATCTGAACATCCTCATGCACTACCTGCAACCGGTGCATGTAGTCATGAAATTCCAGCAAATGTTCAGCTGGCACTTCCCACTCTTCTCCTCGAAATCTAGGAAGACTGTTCTCCCATTCATCTTTAGCAGGTACTTGATTAGGAAAACCAGCAATACTTGAAAAATCACAGAACGCATACCTCTTGGCTAAAATTCTGTTCATGTCATCCCAGTGGAGTCACCAACAGATTCTGAACAATGGAGTCGCCACTAAGTTCGTCCTTCATGGAGTCGCCAGATAGATGATTATAACCAATAAATGTCTACCCCTTGTCTATCATCAAAGAGTAGATCTATGTCATCTCCCAGGAAGTTCAGCTTCTCAACTCGCTCCCCGGCAACGGCGCCAATTTGTTATCACTCCAGGAAACTACCTAGGGTTATAAGCTAGGTATGCCTGGTAACTTAAGAATTCAATGTTTTTTGTGTTTTCTGAAAAGGTGGATCAATAGGACAATTAAAAGACTAACAGTAAGACAACATGCCATGCCTCTAAATAAGCCAGTGCTTCGAGGAATTAAATATCAGCCACAGTAAATAATCGAGGTATGAAGAAAAACATTCGAGATAACCAAATACATTGAAATGCAGGGTCATACAAGAATATAAAGAAACACTAATCCATCCATGAGCTATATCAGAAGATGACAGTTCTAAACAACTGAACTGAATAAAATCAAATGTAGAATAATGAAAGTGTGGACAGACTGATATCTAATAACCAAAGGAAACTGTGATTCATATAGCAAAGAAGTGTCCAGTACATAGTCAAAAATATATCCTAAATCGAACCCCCTGTTCCCCTCAGTACTCAGACTTTATAGTCTTTACAAAGTCGTTTCAAAATCCTAAAAGCATGGATCTTATCATCCTAATCAAAACGGTGTAAATGCAAAAATAGATATGATTCCTTGAATCAAGGAATGATGAGTGTGATCTCCTTTTTTAGTGCTCGGTGGGGCTGAGTTTGGCGCACAACAATTTGAGATTAATGATGTGGCATTCATTGTAGAAGTGCTGCCTTAAAAAGATGCTTGAAAGCTGGGAAGACTGACTCTCTTTTCCACCTGTAGCACTGCTCATATCAAGGCTAAAAATCTGGACTGAAAAGGTGGATCGAATCCTCAACTAGCTGCACAAAATATGGAGTTGATTGCTTCACAATCGAGATGTAATCTTCTCCTCCTTCAAGTATTAGACAGATGTAACACACTTCAATGAAATATGGACAAGTCGAATAGTTCATCTTTGACATTTCCAATGGAAAACTGGAGAACTCTGCCATCTGTCAATATCATTTTGGTTATTGCCATGAAGATGGGTATACTCTGTCCCAAGAATAGATGATAGTACTCCAGCTGGCACATAGATCTGTTAAGAATTTACGAGGCCTCAAGATTTATGTCATAATTATGCCAACTAATAGTCGAGAAGCTGCACCCACAGCTGACCATATTTCTTCCTTTTCTGCAGATATGTGCTCTAATTCTTCATGGCTGAATTCATCATGTTCACGATCCAATTTCAAAATGGCTTTCAGGCCTGCTTCAATAATTGCAGCAACAAATGATTCAGTGATTGCTATAATGAATACAACCATGAGCTAGGCAAATTTTAAGAAAGCATAACCAGGTTCTCCAGAGCTGGTCTTTGCACTTTCTAACTGAAGCAATGCTAACCAAGTGATAGCAAATTAATTCCATTACATATAACAGGGTCAACTAAATACTCTTTTCACTAATCAATTGAAGTGATGTTGATCAGGTTCAGTCATTCACTTCTATGGCATATCATAATAATTTTCCTTAATGAAAGAGACAAAATAGCTGTAGGGCCAGATTCAGTCGAAGAGACATCTTCAAGTGAGCAGATAGCACAATTCATTGGAAAATTCATCAGTGGACATCGTGAAGGCCACTCTATATTATCCCAGTCAACAGTTGGAGGGAACATTTTATAATCTTTTTGCATGAAGAAACCCTGACATTCATTTGCATTAACTTCTATTTTGTCCAACCATTTAACTGAGCGTGCACCAATTGTGCCTGGAACAACAACACGAAGGGGGTATCCATGGTCTCTGCTCAATAACTTGTCATTCATTTCATACGCAAGAAACCATCTGCAATCCAGGAATAGACTGTATATAAGATTCTAAACGCTGTGAATGCTCTGCACCTAACTGTCTCCCCACACCACCGGGACCTTGAATAACCACAGGAATAGTAAACTGTCCACCTGTGTTGCTGCGCTGGATTAGCCAAATCTTCCACGCGTCTTTTCCATGCAATTACTGGTCCACGAAAGTCAATGAGGGCCTATATAGTTTTAATGCCGAACATTCATAATAATTCAATGAGTTGTAATAAGCATAGTAGACTTGGTACTCAATACTAGGATTTAGCATGTGGACTAGAATTTGTTAGTTCATCGATTGACATGTAGCTGGACATTTAGCGAATGCAAGAGCAGGAGGATTTTTATTTTTACACATGGAAACACTTTGGACAGCTAAAATCATTTGGGTAGACCACTTTAGCTGCCGAAACTGGCCTGTTTCGGTAGTTAAGTAAGCTTCCACAGACTTTACAAGCTGCCGAAAGTTGAGATCCTGGATTTTAAAACCCAGGACTCATAGAAATAATTTTTTTTTACCCATTCTATCACCCAAAATGACAGTGGTCCATACATTATAGCAGAGGCTTATCACAACAACACTTTTGTTCTTCATCATCTGGATGGAGAGATTCTCGCAGGTGGCCCATTCAATGGGCGATTTTTGAAAATCTACCTCTCATAAAGACCTCGGGTCTTTCTCATTGTAAAATATTCGTCTTTTCTTTTGTTTAGAGTCAGTGTGTTAAATAAACTCCATGCCCAATGGGAGTACTAGACTAGGTGTCAGTTTTATTTCCAGGAAAGGCATTTGGTTCTGGGATTCTTCGAAACCTCACTGGGAGGATTCCATCCCCAAGTAGGAGCCAGATGTTATCTCCTAAAATAACCAGTCGATTTCTCATTATTTTAGGTGATAGCTTTGAGTCCAAAAATTTATTTTGAAATTTTTTAGAGTCAATAAGGAGGTCCCCAACCTTAGTACTAAGTCAAAAATCTGATTTATTTGAGTCTTGGTTTCAAATTTTGGGAAAGACAGGTTTTGGTAGCTAACTCTGTTTTGTGAAGGCCAGTTAGCTGCCGAAAAGGCTCAGTTTCGGCAGCTAAGAAGATTAACTAGAATGACATTAGCTGCCAAAAACGATCTCATCAGCAAATTAAAAAAAAAGGGGTCGTGTCCGTACTCGACTTCACATCAAGCGAGCCTGTGTTTTGCCGCCAAAAGGAAGATTAGAACGCATCTCATATGACCATCATGAGGTTTAGTGTTGGTAAGCTGCCGAGAGCGAGTCATGAAGCACCCACATCATTTCATTTCTAATCGCAGAGGGTTATATAGAATCTCATGATGCATACTTCCATCTAAAGGTTATCCGCAATCTGATCGATTAATAATTTCACATGAGCTGGGCGATATCATAGGTGATCACGTGCTGGGCTCATTCAAATGGGTATCTTATTTCTCAAACATTGCGAGCAGACACCAGGTCCCTGGTTATGTCATGTTATCACGCAGTTGAAGTTCCGGTTCGATCCAGGGGTTTTTTATCAAAGCAGAGCATCGATCCAGGAGTATTCTCATCAGGATGAGTTTTCAGCGCGGTGTCTCTCTATCATCTACTACAAAACAAAGGTTCAGCTCATGGCAAAAACAAATCTGCCACTCAGGACAGAGCTAGATGGGGTCTGGTATCTCGAGTCCCACCCACAAGTAGCTGAGTTTTTTAAGACTGCACAGGTTTTTGATTATTGTGAAAAGCTCACTAGTTTCAACCAGCCACTTGCTGAAGCATTTGCTCGGAGCTACGATGGGACAATAGTGAAATTTGGCAGAGAAGAGTTTCATGTGGATGAGGCAGCTATAGCCGAATGTACAGGTCTCCCCAGGACAGGGCAGAGTTGGTTTAAGACCACTAAGGCCTCAGATATTGAGTTCAGATCGTATCTCCTACCAGCCCATAAGGAAACCATTCGGAAAAGAGATTTTCCCATCACCTTTCTTGAACCTCAATGGCAGGCTCTTTTAAAGGCCATTTTCGTTTACATAACTTGTGAAGGTCGATATCACAGGGTGCTACACTACCACTTCAAGCTGTTGAATCATTTCACAGGAAGGGAAAGTATAAATCTTCCATACTTCTTCCATAAGACCCTAACTAAGATGGCAAAGCAAGTCCAGGCTAAGCCCAGCAAGATAGCAAGCAGGATCTCTCACCAGGGTCTCATAACATTGATAATCAAAGAGCTTTTGAAGAAGAGAAGTGTAGACTGGAAATATTTTTTTATTTTGGCATGAGTTCCCCACAGATCTTGTCAGTGAAGAGGCAGTTGAGCAGGGTAAGGGCGAGAAGAGCAGCATTCCCAAGACCAGCAAGAGAAAGAGGAGATCCATCTCTCCTCAAACCCAAACAGAATCCCCTTCCTCATCCAGCAAAAGGAGAAGGTCAAAGAGAAAGCTGGTGTTTGAACAAGCTGAAGGAGCTCCTCAAGGAAAAAATCCACTAAATCTCCCCTACTCAGGATCTGAATCTGGAGACGAAGGAAAACAAGGAACAAAGCAGCCCATGGAGAGTGAGAAAAGTAAAGACCCTCCCTTGACTGATGTACCAGGTCCCAAACCTTCCACACCAGAGACCAACAAATTCAATAAGCTGCTACATGAACTTTCTCAGGCAAGACATAGTGAGAAGCAGGTTAAGTTGCACAACGCAGAGCTGATTGGAAGAAATATGGCACTGCATGATCGGAGCCAGGAAATCGTCGAAAGACTCAAGAAAACAACCGAGAGGAACCCAATGCTGATAAAAGAAAATGCCAATCTCTACCGCAATCTCAGGATGCTCAGGTTAAAGTTGAAGGAATTGGAGGGGACAGAGGTACAACCAGTAGTCACAGAAGCACAACCATCTGGTCTAGACACGTTGGCTGAGGTGGCCACGATCCCTGAGGAAGTAACACCTGTGGAAGCTCAGTAAGAACAGCCTATGAAAGTTCAGCAAAGACAGACTAAACGAGTGACTAGAGGGAAAGGAGCAGCTTCAAAGAAGTCCTAGCGACTGGTCATGAGCATGCAGGAAAGCATCGTTTTGGGTTTTAATTTTTGAAACAGTTTTCAGCTTTCGGCAGCTTAGGCGAGCCCCACAGAGCTCATTAGCTGCCGAAAGGACTGACTTCCGGTGGCTAAGGCACGAAATCAGCAGAATAGTTAGCTGCGAAAAGCCTGTTTTTGCAAATGTTCTCTAATTTCTCCCAGAACTCAGTTTTGATTCGCTGAACTGACAGAAATAAATGGATTATAAAGTATTTTATCTATATCTCAGAGGTTTTGAGCAAGTTGTGAATCAGTGGGTTCTTTTGACTAAGTTTCAGACCTTATTTGGAGGAACATCTCTACAAGTCGACTACCACATCATAAAAATCAAATCTGTGGCGCGTCCAACTCAGTTCACCAAGCCTTGGAAGGCTGCTTCATTTCACCAACCATCAAGCTGTTGAAGGAGATCTCCATATCAGAATTTCCTTGATTTTAGGGATCATTCCATATCTTTTTGCTTTTGACTGTCAGTTAGTGTTTTAGTTAATTAAACAGATCCATGCTTTTAGGATCTTGAAATTGCTTTGTAAAGGCTTTAAAATCCTAAGAACTGAGACTGTTAAGGGGTTCGATTGAGGATATATGTTTGACTATGTACTGAACACTTCTTTGCTATATGAATCACAGTTTGCTTTGGTTATTAGATATCAGTCTGTCCACACTTTCATTATTCTACATTTGATTTTATTCAGTTCAGTTGTTCAGAACTGTCATCTTCTGATATAGCTCATGGATGAATTAGTGTTTCTTTATATTCTTGTATGACCCTGCATTTCAATGTATTTGGTTATCTCGAATGTTTTTCTTCATACCTCGATTATTTACTGTGGATGATATTTAATTCCTCGAAGCAATGGCTTATTTAGAGGCATGGCATGTTGTCTTACTGCTTAGTCTTTTAATTGTCCTATTGATCCACCTTTTCAGAAAACAAAAAAAACATAATTTCTCAAGTTACCAGGCATAACTAGCTTATAACCCTAGGTAGTTTCCAGGAGTGATAACAAAATGGCGCCGTTGTCGGGGAGCGAGGTGAGAAGCTGATCTTCCTGGGAGACGACACAGATCTGGTCCTTGATGATAGACAAGGATTAGACACTTCACTGGTTATATATCTTCTATCTGGAGACTCCACAACATCATTCTGGCTCCAAAGAGGGCCAGTACCAGATAAAATCCCCAAGAACCCCTGGTGTCTCCAGTATCAACTCCAGATCGAATCTTGAGGGAGGAGAAGAAGACCAAAGGTCAAGCTGTTCCAGAAGTCACCACTGTAAGTTCAACTGTTCTTAATTTTTCTGCTGCACCACATACCACAGTCATTATGGCTGGGGGAGGAGGAGCAAATATGACCCGAATGGAACAAATACTAGCTAACAGATATGCTCCACTGGTACTAGTACTTCCACTGTCTCAAATTCCTGTCGGGGACTACCAAAAATATATGCCTAAATTCTTCAGGCCAGGCAACTACACAGCAGAAGATCACCTTGAAGCATTCTATGCTTATGCAGAAAATATCAACATCGAAGCTCAATATGTTTGGATGAGAATATTTGTCTAGAGCCTGGATGGAGAAGCCCAGAAATGGTTTAAAACACTGCCAGCTGCTTCTATAGGAGACATCACCGCTCTTGATGATGCTTTCTTGAAAAATTGGGGAGACAGAAAGGATTACCTGCACTACATCACTGAGTTTGGCAATATCAAACGTAAAATGAGTGAGTCTGTATCTGATTTCACCAAGAGGTTCAATAAGATGTATGAAAAGATCCCTGAGGTAGTCAAACCTTCCGAAACATCTGCTATGATCACATATTCCGGAGCCTTCGATTACCAATTTTGTTTGCTACTTAGAGAGAGAGATTCTGAAACTCTTGTAGCCATGCAAGAGGCTGCCCTGAAAGTTGAATCAAATCTGTCATCTTCCGAGAAACTGAGAGCAAGTTCCGAAAGGAAGAAAAGGGGTGAGGAAGCCTCTTCTTCATCAAATTCAAATCAGAAGGTGGATAAGTTGGCAAAGATGTTAGAAGCTCTGACATCTGAAATGGAAAAGATCAGGAGCAGCAACAGGCCTCCTGACAGAGCAAGGAATCAAAACCAAAATGATTACCCTAATAGAAATCAGAATCGAGCTAATTATCCAAACGGGAATCAGAATTGGAGAAGAAACCAACAACAAGTGCAACTCATGCAGAGAGAGAGGAATCCCGCTGATGGTGAGAGAATCAGGGCTCCTTTCCAGAATGTAGTGCTTGATGAAGAATATGAGGAGGAGGTTCAAGAACTTGAAGAGGACATTCACTGTGTCGAGGCTGAGTACGAAGAGATCTATTTGACAGAAGCTGACTATGAAGGGTCATTGTTTGATGAGGAACTGAACCAGCTGTATGAAGGTCAGGCCATGCTGCAAACTGAGGAACCAACAGGATATAATCTGAGATCCAAAAAGAATGTTGGAAAACAAAATACTCCAGTTCCTCCGAAAAAGACTGCCGCAAAGCAGCCAGCCCAAGAAGTTCAGAAAACATCTCAGTCACTGCCCATGGTAAGAACTAATCCCTCTGAGTCTGAAAAAATTTCTTTCCCTTCTTTAAATTTACAAACAGAAATTCAGAAGCTGAAAATCCCTGTGCCTCTTATTGAACTCATGAAGAACGAAGCCTTCAGGAAAGACATTTGTAAAAGTCTTGATCACAAATCTGTCTCTTTTTCCTCTGACTCCATAAACTTGTCTGATGATAAACCCAGCATTGTGCTAGGCCCTATGATTGAAGAACGGGATGAAAGCTGCCCCCCTTTTTATGTTTCTTTGGATATCCATGAAAAGACCTTGCACAATTGCCTCCTAGACTCAGGTGCTTCCCATAACATAATGTCCAAAACAGTCATGCATGGATTAGGATTAGAGATCACCCGCAACTACCATGATTTGTTCTCCTTCGACTCCAGGAAGGTGAAATGCCTCGGGTTGATAAAAGACCTTGCTCTTTCTCTGTCCTTTGCCCCAATGAAAACCATGGTTATGGATGTTGTTGTGGCTGATATCCCGCCCAAGTTTGGGTGTCTGCTGTCCAGATCATGGATGAAAAAACTAGGTGGAACCTTGCAAATGGACCTATCTTATGCCACTATCCCAGTCTTTTCGGGAGAAAGCAGAAGACTATACCATGAGTCTCAGCTTTCTTTCATCATCAGTGATGAAAAGAATCCCGCTAATCATCCCATTTATTCAGTAGACACGGGAATGGGCTCATGCATCTTGCAGGTTGATGACTCTTTGCTGGAATCTCTGCCACTAAAAAAATCCTGTGGTCCAGCCTATCAACAGTGAGAAAGAAAATGGAGTGTGGACGATGTTCTTTGATGGAGCTTGCACCAAAGAGTCTCCTGGAGCAGGGGTTGTGTTCATTTCCCCCTCACAGGAAAAGACACAGCTGTCATTCAAGCTGAATTTCCAAGTAACAAACAATATTACCGAGTACGAAGCCCTACTGTTGGGGCTGAATTCAGCCCAAGAAATGCAGATTAAAAGGTTGCATGTCTTCGGAGATGCCGATTTGATTATTCAGCAGGTCAACAAGTCATTTCAGGCAAAGCATGTGAGGCTCAAGGCCTACAGAGACGAGGTACTCAATATTATTCCTTCTTTCTTTGAATTCAAAATAGCACATGTACCTAGATTGATGAACGAAATGGCTGATTCTTTAGCTGTTTCAGCTTGTAATTTCATCCCCCCTCTTCCTCCTAAACTGTCATACGAGATTCAAGTGAAATATCGGCCTTCACTGCCTGACAATGTAGAATTTTGAAAGGTGTTTGAGGATGATGCAGAGCTGACCAGGTTTCTGAATGTCATAGATGAATTTGCTGATTTAGAAATTGATGAAGACAATCAGAATGTACAGGCTGCCAAATAAAAAACTAGATTTAAAAGCAGAATCAGAGCACAGGAAATAGTTCATCTTTCTTCCAACAAAATCCCGAAGGGACTGGTACCTTTAGAGAGACTGTTCGACAGCAATGATGTTGCTGTTAAGATTGAGAAGAAAGAGGACGAATCTGATAGCTATCCTTTGAATCTAGCTGATGAATCAGATCCAAAATTTGTAATTCTGGCTTCCCATTTGACAGAGCAGTAGAAGTCTGAGTATGCTGGCCTCTTGAAAGAATTCTCCGACATCTTTGCATGGAAGTATTCGGATCTGAAGACTTATGACACAGAGATCATTCAACATAAGATCCCACTGAACAAAGATACTTCTCCTTTCCTACAGAAGTTTGATTCATTATGGACTGGTCCATACATTATAGCAGAGGCTTATCACAACAACACTTCTGTTCTTCATCATCTGGATGGAGAGAATCTCGCAGGTGGCCCATTCAATGGGCAATTTTTGAAAATCTACCTCTCATAAAGACCTCGGGTCTTTCTCATTGTAAAATATTCGTCTTTTCTTTTGTTTAGAGTCAGTGTGTTAAATAAACTCCATGCCCAATGGGAGTACTAGACTAGGTGTCAGTTTTATTTCCAGGAAAGGCATTTGGTTCTGGGATTCTTCGGAACCTCACTGGGAGGATTCCATCCCCAAGTAGGAGCCAGATGTTATCTCCTAAAATAACCAGTCGATTTCTCATTATTTTAGGTGATAGCTTTGAGTCCAAAAATTTATTTTGAAATTTTTTAGAGTCAATAAGGAGGTCCCCATCCTTAGTACTAAGTCAAAAATCTGATTTATTTGAGTCTTGGTTTCAAATTTTGGGAAAGACAGGTTTTGGTAGCTAACTCTGTTTTGTGAAGGCCAGTTAGCTCCCGAAAAGGCTCAGTTTCGGCAGCTAAGAAGATTAACTAGAATGACATTAGCTGCCAAAAACGATCTCATCAGCAAATTAAAAAAAAAGGGGTCGTGTCTGTACTCGACTTCACATCAAGCGACCCTGTGTATTGCCGCCAAAAGGAAGATTAGAACACATCTCATATGACCATCATGAGGTTTAGTGTTGGTAAGCTGCCGAGAGCGAGTCATGAAGCGCCCACATCATTTCATTTCTAATGGCAGAGGGTTATACAGAATATCATGATGCATACTTCCATCTGAAGGTTATCCGCAATCTGATCGATTAATAATTTCACACGAGCTGGGTGATATCATAGGTGATCACCTGCTGGGCTCCTTCAAATGGGTATCTTATTTCTCAAACATTGCGAGCAGACCCAAGGTCCCTGGTTATGTCATGTTATCACGCAGTCGAAGTTCCGGTTCGATCCAGGGTTTTTTTTTATCAAAGCAGAGCATCGATCCAGGAGTATTCTCATCAGGACGAGTTTTCAGCATGGTGTCTCTCTATCATCTACTACAAAACAAAGGTTCAGCTCATGGAAAAAACAAATCTGCCACTCAGGACAGAGCTAGATGGGGTCTGGTATCTCGAGTCCCACCCACAAGTAGCTGAGTTTTTTAAGACTGCACAGGTTTTTGATTATTGTGAAAAGCTCACTAGTTTCAACCAGCCACTTGCTAAAGCATTTGCTCGGAGCTACGATGGGAGAATAGTGAAATTTGGCAGAGAAGAGTTTCATGTGGATGAGGCAGCTATAGCCGAATGTACAGGTCTCCCCAGGACAGGGCAGAGTTGGTTTAAGACCACTAAGGCCTCAGATATTGAGTTCAGATCGTATCTCCTACCAGTCCATAAGGTAACCATTCAGAAAAGGGATTTTCCCATCACCTTTCTTGAACCTCAATGGCAGGCTCTTTTAAAGGCCATTTTCGTTTACATAACTTGTGAAGGTCGATATCACAGGGTGCTACACTACCACTTCAAGCTGTTGAATCATTTCACAGGAAGGGAAAGTATAAATCTGCCATACTTCTTCCATAAGACCCTAACTAAGATGGCAAAGCAAGTCCAGGCTAAGCCCAGCAAGATAGCAAGCAGGATCTCTCACCAGGGTCTCATAACATTGATAATCAAAGAGCTTTTGAAGAAGAGAAGTGTAGACTGGAATTATTTTTTATTTTGGCATGAGTTCCCCACAGAGCTTGTCAGTGAAGAGGCAGTTGAGCAGGGTAAGGGCCAGAAGAGCAGCACTCCCAAGACCAGCAAGAGAAAGAGGAGAGCCATCTCTCCTCAAACCCAAACAGAATCCCCTTCCTCATCCAGCAAAAGGAGAAGGTCAAAGAGAAAGCTGGTGTTTGAACAAGCTGAAGGAGCTCCTCAAGGAAAAAATCCACTAAATCTCCCCTACTCAGGATCTGAATCTGGAGACGAAGGAAAACAAGGAACAGAGCAGCCCATGGAGAGTGAGAAAAGTAAAGACCCTCCCTTGACTGATGTACCAGGTCCTGAACCTTCCACACCAGAGACCAACAAATTCAATAAGCTGCTACAGGAACTTTCTCAGGCAAGACATAGTGAGAAGTAGGTTAAGTTGCACAACGCAGAGCTGATTGGAAGAAATATGGCACTGCATGATCGGAGCCAGGAAATCGTCGAAAGACTCAAGAAAAAAACCGAGAGGAACGCAATGCTGATAAAAGAAAATGCCAAGCTCTACCGCAATCTCAGGATGCTCAGGTTAAAGTTGAAGGAATTGGAGGGGACAGAGGTACAACCAGTAGTCACAGAAGCACAACCATCTGGTCTAGACACGTTGGCTGAGGTGGCCACGATCCCTGAGGAAGTAACACCTGTGGAAGCTCAGCAAGAACAGCCTATGAAAGTTCAGCAAAGACAGACTAAACGAGTGACTAGAGGGAAAGGAGCAGCTTCAAAGAAGTCCTAGCGACTGGTCACGAGCATGCAGGAAAGCATCGTTTTGGGTTTTAATTTTTGAAACAGTTTTCAGCTTTCGGCAGCTTAAGCAAGCCCCACAGAGCTCATTAGCTGCCGAAAGGACTGACTTCCTGCGGCTAAGGCACGAAATCAGCAGAATAGTTAGCTGCCAAAAGCCTGTTTTTGCAAAGGTTCTCTAATTTCGCCCAGAACTCAGTTTTGATTCGCTGAACTAACAGAAATAAATGGATTATAAAGTATTTTATCTATATCTCAGAGGTTTTGAGCGAGTTGTGAATCAGTGGGTTCTTTTGACTAAGTTTCAGACCTTATTTGGAGGAACATCTCTACAAGTTGACTACCACATCATAAAAATCAAATCTGTGGCGCGTCCAACTCAGTTCACCGAGCCTTGGAAGGCTGCTTCATTTCACCAACCATCAAGCTGTTGAAGGAGATCTCCATATCAGAATTTCCTTGATTTTAGGGATCAGTCCCTATCTTTTTGCTTTTGACTGTCAGTTAGTGTTTTAGTTAATTAAACAGATCCATGCTTTTAGGATCTTGAAACTGCTTTGTAAAGGCTTTAAAAGCCTAAGAACTGAGACTGTTAAGGGGTTCGATTGAGGATATATGTTTGACTATGTACTGAACACTTCTTTGCTATATGAATCACAGTTTCCTTTGGTTATTAGATATCAGTCTGTCCACACTTTCATTATTCTACATTTGATTTTATTCAGTTCAGTTGTTCAGAACTGTCATCTTCTGATATAGCTCATGGATGAATTAGTGTTTCTTTATATTCTTGTATGACCCTGCATTTCAATGTATTTGGTTATCTCGAATGTTTTTCTTCATACCTCGATTATTTACTGTGGCTGATATTTAATTCCTTGAAGCACTGGCTTATTTAAAGGCATGGCATGTTGTCTTACTGCTTAGTCTTTTAATTGTTCTATTGATCCACCTTTTCAGAAAACACAAAAAACATAATTTCTCAAGTTACCAGGCATACCTAGCTTATAACCCTAGGTAGTTTCCTGGAGTGATATGGCCTATGAAAATAACGATTGAAACTCAGGTGTACAGGGCTTCAGGTCCACCAGCAGATGTATATCGAGCTTCAAGACTACCAGATGTGTATAATTCCATTGATTTATGCTATAATTCATATTCAGGTCATAACACCAAGTATGCTTCACCACAAGAAAATACTGGGTTTGCTGGCCATTCTGCTAGAGAACTGCAATCTGTCAGAGCATGCAAGCTGGTTTGGTTGCTTCTATTTTTGGATCATTCAAACAGGACTTTTGGTAGTAGGAGCACCTTCCAATCTGATTCATGGGATAACAGGTTTTGGTGAAACTGGAGAAGCACCTGTCTTTTCCAGTTGATAAAGTGATATTTGTTGGATCTACTGCTGTTGGTAAGATGGTCATGGGAAATACATCAAAGACATTGATCCCAGTAACACTTGAACTTGGTGGAAAAGATGCATTCATTGCTTTGATATGGATGTCGCTCATGTTGCACAAATAGCTATCAGAGCTGCTTTACAATCAAATAGTCAGAGCTGTGCTCGTGCTGAGTGGTTCTATGTGCACCAAGATGTCTACAATTCCTTTAAGGCTCAAGTTATTAAAACTGTGAAATCTGTACGTGTGGGGCCTCTTTAGACGGAATGTATGATATGGGAGTAGTCTATTTCATTTGAGCATGCAGAGAAACTTCAAAGTCTTGTGAATGATTGCGGTCTATATTTTACTGAATGAAATGGCTCCTAGACCCCACAACAGCGATCATTATACAATTGAAGAATGTTATGTTTCAAAATTTGAGCAGCATTTGCGAGCTGTTGTTGGTCTTCCACTTGGTGATACATCTATGAAAGTACCAGCTGTCATTATGTATAATTTGTTTCAGATTTTGTTTGGTCAAATCAGCCTTTGAAAGTCCTCGATTCAATTACTTCAATTTCATTTTGAAGATCCAGCATGTTCTGCCTTAAGGGAGCACGAAGAGCCTTTTATCAAGCTCATTTTTCCCAAAGGAAATCTTGAATGGGAAGAAACAGGGCAGAATGTTATAATTTTTGCACAATTTTGAGGCTGCAAGTATAGGCCATCCTGGCTATGGACTTTCTTCCTGGCCCTTCTTTGCACTTCCAGGATTTAAAAGGCTGACCAACATCCATATTTGCAAAGTCTATGATGTGGAAAATAGAGTGTTCACATGCAAGTTGTTGGGCCAAATTCTGGTCCTGCACAGGAATTGATATCTTCTTTGGGGTCTGAACAAAACAATCACTTTTCTTGGCCATCTGGGTCATTCGCTCCTCAATTGGATATGGTTCACAATCCTGCAGTAGGTTTGCAAAGTCCACATTACCTGAGATCATCGTTGATGGAACATCGAGATCAGAATGCTAGACCTCTTATTAGAAGCATTTTAGATGTCTCATTTGAAAGACTCCAAACTCTACAGAACAAGGATGACAGAAGGCAGGCTACAGGCAGACTACAAGCAGGTTTGCAGAGGGATCAGTGCTGATGGCTTGATGACTCCATGCCCAATGCTAAAGGCTACTGGAACTACTTGGTTCTGGGATTCTTTGGAACCTCACTGGGAGGATTCCATCCCCGAGTAGGAGCCAGATGTTATCTCCCAAATTGACCATGGTCATTTTGGGTGATAGAATGGGTAAAAAAAAAAATTATTTCTACGAGTCCTGGGTTTTAAAATCTAGGATCTCAACTTTCGGCAGCTTTTAAAGTCTGTGGAAGCTTACTTAACTACCGAAACAGGCCAGTTTCGGCAGCTAAAGTGGTCTACCCAAATGATTTTAGCTGTCGAAAGTGTTTCCATGTGTAAAAATAAAAATCCTCCTGCTCTTGCACTCACTAAATGTCCAGCTACATGTCAATCGATGAACTAACAAATTCTAGTCCACATGATAAAGCCCAGTATTGAGTACCAAGTCTACTATGCTTATTACAACTCATTGAATTATTATGAATGTTCGGCATTGAAACTATACAGGCCCTCATTGACTTTCGTGGACCAGTAATTGCATGGAAAAGACGCGTGGAAGATTTGGCTAATCCAACGCAGCAACACAGGTGGACAGTTTACTATTCCTGTGGTTATTCAAGGTCCCGGTGGTGTGGGGAGACAGTCAGGTGTAGAGCACTCACAGCGTTTAGAATCTTATATACAGTCTATTCCTGGATTGCAGATGGTTTCTTGCATATGAAATGAATGACAAGTTATTGAGCAGAGACCATGGATACCCCCTTCGTGTTGTTGTTCCAGGCACAATTGGTGCACGCTCAGTTAAATGGTTGGACAAAATAGAAGTTAATGCAAATGAATGTCAGGGTTTCTTCATGCAAAAAGATTATAAAATGTTCCCTCCAACTGTTGACTGGGATAATATAGAGTGGCCTTCACGATGTCCACTGATGAATTTTCCAATGAATTGTGCTATCTGCTCACTTGAAGATGTCTCTTCGGCTGAATCTGGCCCTACAGCTATTTTGTCTCTTTCATTAGGGAAAATTATTATGATATGCCATAGAAGTGAATGACTGAACCTGATCAACATCACTTCAATTGATTAGTGAAAAGAGTACTTAGTTGACCCTGTTATATGTAATGGAATTAATTTGCTATCACTTGGTTAGCATTGCTTCAGTTAGAAAGTGCAAAGACCAGCTCTGGAGAACCTGGTTATGCTTTCTTAAAATCTGCCTAGCTCATGGTTGCATTCATTATAGCAATCACTGAATCATTTGTTGCTGCAATTATTGAAGCAGGCCTGAAAGCCATTTTGAAATTGGATCGTGAACATGATGAATTCAGCCATGAAGAATTAGAGCACATATCTGCAGAAAAGGAAGAAATATGGTCAGCTATGGGTGCAGCTTCTCGACTATTAGTTGACATAATTATGACATAAATCTTGAGGCCTCATAAATTCTTAATGTTAGAATAATCAACCCATAGTATTTACCCACTTAGACATTATTTCATTTATTTTGTCTTATTTGCCTAGTCCATGAGTCCCACCATGTGCAAGTAGCTAATTGCCTATCCATAGAGGTCAAACTTTCCATTATTGACTGATGGAGCACTTTGGAAAGTCCTGGGAATAAAATCTACTTTATTCCTGGCCTCCTAGGCGCCCTTCTGCTTTTTCTGCTTTGTTGACTGCTTTTCCAGCTTTTAAAGCACATAAGGAAAGCTAGACTAGGTGAGGTGAACCTGTTTTATTCCCCTTTCATCCTCCACTCTTTCCTCCATGCAAAAGCATGTATGAGCTGCCATTTGACCACCCTTTAGCTTGCCCATGCGCCCTTGCTAATTCGTGGAGTCCTTGATAGATTTGGGATCAGCTTTTTACACCTATGCGGGAT